>JAODAL010017857.1:0-76447 GCA_025379985.1 Phyllomedusa bahiana | reverse complement strand
ACAGCCAGCAATGATTTTAAAAGAAGGGAAAGGGAAAAAGATCAAAAAAAAAACTCAAGGAAAATTGATTTTTAAAGTTTTCAGCACTTCACACAGATCCAGGAGATGCCGTTTGAAATCCACACTGAGCAGAGGAACAGCCGAAATTCAGCATTTTTCACCCTTTTATGTGAACTACCCCTTGGGGTCGTTCCACCTTTGTGCCCCCCACTTTCCCACTTTGTGTCAATTGCAGGTGGCTTGGGTGTGCCAATGGGTTTTGACGGTAAATCCCCCGTATTTCTGCCTTGTGTAAACCAAAAAGGATTCTTTTCATATTTCAGCTCCTCATGGGCGGGGCCAATGAGTAATCTTTAAATTTTATTGGCTGTGTGCTAACAACATTTCCCTGAGTTTTTTTTTTCCCATGGGTGGGCCAGTCATTGCTAGGGGTAATCTTTTGCTATTGGCCATCGCACCAATTTATTGCATATTTAAGGGGAACCTGTCACATGAAAGGCCTTTAAATCTGTAGCCGCAGTTATAGGCAGGAGCGTTTAAATTAGCTTTGTGGGAAAAGCAGAGCTTGTTTTTATATTAAAAATCCCTGATTACCGGCTTAGGAGTCCAGGAGGGTGGGATTAAAACGAACGACAAGTATCTTGTATCACACATTAAAAGGAAGGTTTGAAAAAGTCCCCTATAAGCCCCGCCCCCGGAGCCTTAAAAAACCAGACCGAGCATTTTTAAAATTTAAATACAATTTACGAGGTCTTTCCCCCTAAAAAATATATATTGATCTTTCAGCCCCCCTGCTCTGTAAATTGCTGCTTTTCAGATAATTGCATGCCCATGTGCGGGACCCCTTTAAATTGGTAGGAAAGTTTGATTCGGGGAGTAATCGCCCCTTTAGAAGGGTTTATTGCAAATTTAAGCTCTGCATGGGTGGAGCCAGTCAGATACCAAGCAGTAATCTACTCCGCTATTGGCTGTAATAGGTAACAAGGATTTATTGCAGATTTATGCTCTGCTTGGGTGGAGCCAGTCAGATGCAAGGCAGTAATCTGTTCTTGGCTGCAATGGAAAACACAAAGACTTATTACAGATTTAAGCTCTGCTAGGTGGAGAAAACAGTTTACTAAAACAGAAAATTTTCTCTGCTATTGGCTGTAATAAGTAACAAGGATTTATTGCAGATATATGATCTGCATAGGTGGAGCCAGTGAGATGCTAGGCAATAATCTGCGCTGCTATTGGCCCTCATGTGTATCACAAGGATTTGCTGCGGAGTTAAGCTCTACATAGGTGGAGCCAGGCAGATGCAAGGCAGTAATGGGTAAAAAGGATTTAAGCTCCGCATGGGTGGTGGCGATTTTCAGTTTCAGATATTTAAGCACTGCAGATTTGTTGCAGAAATTTTTCCATCCACCTGAATGCCACCAATGGATTTTGGCGAGCACTGTTCCAAATGAATGAGACTGCAGAATTTTTGGATGTGTGTGAACAGACCCTTATTCCTCACACTACTGAAAGGAGGTCCTAGGTGACTACCTGGTTCCTTTTAGGTCTCAGGGAAAGTAATGGCACAAGAAGGAGAGGATCGAATCAATCAGCCCCCTATAGCTCAGCTTCCAGACCCTCCGTAAGTCATTGAGGGGTTAACTGCTGTCACCCCTGAACTTTTAGGTAACCATTATCTACCCAGCAGGCTCAAGCTTGGCTCCCAGTATGTCCGGCCAGGGACAAGGGGACATTCAGAGCCCCTGACGCTGCTTCCCGCCTGTGCCCTACGCCGAAGCGCTTGAAATTTGGTCAAAGGACAAAGGTTTGTTAACTGCTGACACAAAAAGGAGGGAAGATGCTGAGGTGACGTTCCCCGGCCCAAAAAAAAAACCAAAAAAAAAAAAACCTGAGCTTCACCAGCAGCGGGCCAGGGCTCAACCTCCCAGACTCCTCGGCAATCACTCAATGTCCCTCAAGGTTTATAAAAGTTGGGGCAACATGTGTCCTAGATTAACTGGGAGGCTCTGGAAAGGGGGAGCCTCGGCAATGTGAGACGGTGGAGGCAGGAGAGGAAGCGGAGGGTGGGAGGGCGCCCCGGGCGCGGGGGGGGGGGGGGGGGGGGGGATGGAGAACTGCTCATGGGGCAGATTGAAAAATCCTTTTTATTACGGCTAACATCTCCGCCAGGCTTAGCCCATTACGAAAATATGGGACGAGCGGGCAGGAGAGCGTTTTACACCCCCCTTTTGAAGCCCCCAACCCATGATGTACGCGAGCTTTAACCCCCAAAAAACTTAATGGGGGCCAATAAATGGTTGGGCCCCTAACACCACAAATTCACAGGGCCCCGCCACCAGGGGGGGGCATGACAGAACATAAAGGGGGCCCTATTAAAAGGGTTATAAATAAACAGATCCTATTGTACTGCTGGAAAACAAAAGGGCGAAATTTCACCCATAGTCCTTACAAAAAACTTACCCCTGGACCTCTTTATCAAAAATTTTAATTTTAAGACTGTATTGTTGCCTGGCAACCAAAAAAGCTGTTTTCTTCCTTGTACTCTCTAGAAAATGAAAATGATTGGATGCCTGGGCAAACAGCCGGTTTCTTCAGAGGGGGCCCAAACTTAACGTAAAGGTGTCTGTTGACCCTAGCAAAACCCTTTAAGGCCGGAGCAACCAATCAAAAAGCTAGTTTTTTCTTAGAATCTTCTGGAGAAAAAAAGACGAGATCTGATTGGTTGTGGAGCTCTGATTCTTTGTTTCCATAGCAACCGGCTCAGCTTACTTTTTTATTTGCTCTGGAAAAAAAGGAAAACCGAGGCAAATTTGGGGCTATGAGCTTGATTCTTGGTTGCCTTGCAACCAGGCTCCTTCATTTTTTCCCGAGCAGAATAAAGAAACGAAAGCTGGATTGATTGGTTGCCCAGACAAGAGGAGGTTTCAGAAAAGGGGCCCATTTAACGTAAGATGTTACCATAGAACCAATCAGGGCTCAGCTTTCTTTTCTTTTTGTCTGGAAAAAAAAAAGAAAGGTGAGTCCCCTTGGTGCTAGAGCTTGATTCTTGGTTGCCTATAGCAACCAGAGTTCAGCTTTCATTTTCCAGAGCAGAAGAAGAAGTGAAAGCTGAGCTCTAATTGGTCGCTATGAGCTCCGATTGGTTGCTACGGGCAACAAAGACAGTCTTGATACTTGAGGCCCAATGGGCTTGCACCCGAGTGGCCCCCATGGCGGCTGCTATAATTCTAGCTCCAACTGTGTCTTAACTGCTTGGTAGTGCCCAAAAAAATACAGGCGACAACATGACAATGCCGAGATAGTGTCAACATCACCATGACAGTTTCCAAACACACAGTTAAGCCACATTATTATGACCACTTCCTACTTTTGGCGCCAGTAACTCATGAAGAAGTCTGGTGTGGTGCGCTGGCTTGGTGTGCATACAAGGTGTGATAGACTTTGCCACACAGATCCCCTTTTTGATTTATCGATCAGGGGGAAAATCGGCTTTCAGGCGCAGGGTGTCGGGATTTCTGCCTTGTGCAGTTTATGACCTGTTGGTGGCTGCTGTGGGGAAAGTATTGTGAGCAGAGCAGAGGCACCATTGGGAATTAGAGACAAAGCGACTGCGAACACCACATCTGCTCTGGGGCCCCAAACTGAGTGCATGGGGCCCCAGAGGGGAGATAATGTCACCCCCACCTCTGCTAACCCTACTGTGTATGGGGCCCCGGAGAGACGGATGTCACCCCCCTTGCTAACCTGTGTGTATGGGGCCCCGGGGAGCGGATGTACCGCACCTTGCTTAAAACCCCTTTTGTTTGGGGCCCCGGAGCGACGGGGTACGGCACCTCTGTAAAAACCCACTGTGTATGGGGCCCGTAGTGACTGATGTCCTCACCCCTTGCTAACCCCACGGTTTTTGGGGCCCCAGGCAGATGGATGTCATTGAAAACCCCTTTCTAAACCTACTGTGTTGGGGCCCCGTGTAGAGGATGTCACGCACCTTCTAAACCCCCCGGGGTATGGGGGGCCCCCGAGCAGACGGATGTCACTGCACCTCTGCTAACCCCACTGTGTAGGGGCCCCCCCGAGCAGGGGCAGTGTCATGCACCTTGCTAACCCCATGGTATGAGCCCCTAGTAGGGCTGTGTCATGAATGTCTGATAATCTGTAATGCCAAAAAAGGCTTCAGCTTTCCAGGCAGTAACGGAATTGGACTCTGCTGAATCTCGAAGGTTTGTCTTCTCTGATAAGTTGCATTTCATTCTTCACGAAACGGACGAAAGATGGTATCAGGCAATCAACAGAACAAAAAAACCCCGAACATTGCCGGAGAACCCAAGAGGTGGTGGGCAGTGCTTTTTTCTGGGGATGTTTTTTGGGGCATTCCCTTGATCCTTCCCGGGGGTGGGAGGGCTCAAGACATTACACGGCTAGAAATGTCCAACATGGTTTGGAAAAGCGGGGCCAAAACTTCCCAGTGCTACCCTGGTCCCTAATTATCCAGTTGAGCCTGTGTGGGGACCCTGAATGGTGGTGTTGGCTCTATGGCTCCTCCAGCAGCTGTGGGATGCAGTCACCTCAAGCTACCTGTGACAACCTACCCGAAACTGATGCCATCACTCCCCTCCGGTCTAGTTGCTGTCCGGGCTGTACACGCTGCTCACTCCGGTCATAATAATGTGACTCCACTGTGAAGTATTGGCTGCCATACAGTACCAACAGCCAAATAAATTGCAATCGGTACTTCTGAACACCATATAGAGTATTCACACAGTATCATGAGGAGATTAACAGTGCCCATATAGCGGCGCTATATGATAAAGCCGCGGGACATAAACCACTCTTATCCAGACCACCCTGTCATTTTATGTGGCCCATGAGAGCTTAGACACAGTGAGCAGGGATGGACAAGGGAGACCATTATATTCATTTCACCCTCAGTGAAAAGGAGTTTGACACCCCTCTCCTACAACGGTCACAGTATACGGAAGGGAAAACGTCAGTATACACAGAATATGTGCAGGTGTGTGACATAGGAAAATGGTCATGAAGAGAAGAAAAGCAGCAGCACCCGCCATCCCTGGGTTATATCATCAGTCTAAAAGAGGACAACATATAGAAGGAAGATATCCTAAGGACAGAATATAGGAAGTAGGGGGACAATTTAATGGGTGGTAGCCAAAATGATTGCATTCTGCACTGGCAAGGAAAAAATGAACCGCAGCTCTGGAGTATAATACAGGATTTACATGATGTTACAGTGACTGCACCAGGGAGACATAGTGAGTGCATCTGGAGGATAATACAGGATGTTGTAACTCAGGATCAGTAATGGATGTCCACAGTGACTGCACCAGCAGAATAGTGAGCGCAGCTTAGGAGTATAATACAGGATGTATCTCAGGATCAGTACAGGATAAAGTAATGTTTGTAACATACTGCGACCACAGGAATAGTGAGCGCAGCTCTGGAGGATAATACAGGATGTTGTAACTCAGGTTCAGTAATGTTATGTACACAGTGACTGCACCAGCAGAATAGTGAGCGCAGCTCTTGGAGTATAATACGGATGTAACTCAGGATTCAGTACAGGAAAGTAATGTATGATTCCAGTGACTTGCAACAGCAAGGAATAGTGAGTGCGTGCTCTGGAGGATTAATAATCAGGCATGTAATCAGGATCATTAATGTTTGTACACAGTGACTGCACCAGCAGAATAGTGAGCACAGCTATGAGAGGGATAATACAGGATAAGTAATGTAGGTACAGTGGACTGCCCAGCAGAATAGTGAGTGCAGCTTGGGATGGATAATACAGGACTGGAACTCAGGGATCAGTCTCAGGATAAAGTATGAATGTATTTGTACACAGTGACTGCAACCAGCTGAATAGTGAGCAGACAGCTCTGGAGGATAATTTTACAGGATAAGTGTGTTTTGTACACCAGTTGACTGCACCAGCAGAGATAGTGAGCGCCAGCTCTTGGAGCGATAATACAGGAATGTTAACTCAAGGAGTTCGCGCCGTGAATCAGTTACAGGATTAAAGTAATGTATAGTCTACACAGGACTCAGTTAGTGCACCTAGCGGAAAGGGAATGAGGATTCCCCTCACAGTCATTAGATGTTGCTCAAGGCTCTCCCCCTCACTCTATGCAGTTTCCTCTGCCCCCCACTGTCTACTCACAGTCCACTCCTTGTAAACTATTTGTCTGGATACTTTCAAATCCAAGTTTGGATCCATTAGGCTGGGCCTGCGGCCCCTCCTGGACTCGGCCCTCTTATCTATTTTATCTCCGCTCTTTCATCTTTATTATGGAGCAGGAAGCGTCTTCTGCTCTCCGTCCATTGTTGCTGTAGCAATTCCGTCACAGTACGTGGTGTCTACATCAAAATTCAGTCTGTCAAAGGTGGAGAACGTTTTCCTAAAAACACTTCCACTCTCCTTATAGTTGACACAATGGAGTGAGTTGGGAGCCGCCAAGTAAGCAGATGTAACGAGCCGCTAGGACGAGGAATTTGGGATGGTGGGGGATGGTGCCATTCTCCCCAATATACAGAATCCAGAGTAACAAGACAAATGGAAGCCGCCGCCATCATATGGGAGTTTCTCTAGTAGTGGACGACGCGTTTCAGAAACTCACAGACCGCATGATATGGAGAAACATGCCACCTTATTCCCCTTCATGGGTTTGGCTTCTTCTTAGACATGCCTATGCAAGATCCCCAATTGTCATCCCCCCAAATTCTGTCACAGATTCGTCACTTCCTGCACTTTGGCACCACAGGCATTATCTGTATATAGATGTATGGTTGGGATGGCATGGTGCAAGCCACTTTTTTTATGTGCTACTACCCCATATTTATGTATCATGGATCTGGCCAGTTGAAAAACCAAGCACTTGTCAACCTTTGTTTCACACCCTACACCCATAATAGATGTTGTAAAAGATCTTGCGCGAGGCAGGCCTCACACCTATGTGTCTCATTAGGTCTGGTAGCTTTTTATAATGTAATGTCTGGTTTGTCTGTGTTTATATGCCACGCTATAATTGTAAAGTGGTCTGCGGAATATTGTTGGCGCTATATACAGTATAAGATTATTTTATGAGTATATATTATTATTATTATCTGTAATTGGCGCTTTTTCAGGTGTCGATTGAATCAAGGTCAACACATTTTGGGGCCCTGTCATCCAAGATAGTGGTCATCTAAAGATCAAACCGTCCCATTCCTTCAAGAGGTTCAGGTGTCCACGCATGTGTTGTTGTTAGGCTCTGGTTAGCTGGCATAATAGGTAGCGTCCCATCAGATAATATGCCTAGAAACTATTACGTGGGGGCTGAATAAAAAGAGCTCCTGAGAAGTTGTCGCAGAGGTTATCTGGAGCAACTGATGTCCACAAAATCTGATGGGAGGAGCCCACATAGAGCCCAAACACACCATCCTAGGGGGCCCACTGCTGCTGCAGGAGCCAATTGAGCCAACACCACTTCAAGGGGCCACACTAGCTGCTGCAGGGAGCCATCGAGCCAACCACACACCATCCAGGGGGGGCCCACACCACAGCTGCTTGAGGACCTATCGATTGGCCAATACCTACCGATCCAGGGGGTCCTCCACAGCAGTGGCTGACCTGGAGTGAGAAGGAGCCTTAGAGCACAACACATTCCCTCCTGTGGGCGACCCACAGACTGATCTGCATAGGTGCAATCGAGCCAACACCACCCTCCAGAGGGCCCAACTCTCAGCTGATGCTGGTGGAGGGTCCAGTAGTGACCGGAACACTCACCATACCAGGGGGCTCAGTCACACATGCTGGGCTAGGATGGGTCCATCTAGAGCCAACCACCACAAGTTCCAGCGGGTCCTCAATGATGCTGGATGGGACGCTGATCTTTAGAGCCAACACCAAACCATCAGGGGGCCCCACAGCACTTGCTGGATCGGAGCACATAAAGCCAAAACACCCACCATCCAGGATGGAGCTCCCACAGCGACTCTGGCTGGAGGAGTCCAAGTTTAGATCACCACCACCTACACAATCCAGGGGCCCCACAGCGTGGCTGGTGGGTCCATTGAGCCACCCACCATACAGGGTTTCCCACAGCTTGATGTGAGGGGGCCATAGGAGCCAACACCCACATCCAGGGCACCACAGCTGCTGGAGAGCATTAAAGCCAACACCACCATCCCGGGGCCACACCAATCCCACCTTCCCCTCCCCCCCCCGCCCGACCCAGCTCTCCATAGAAGCCAACACCGAACCATCCAGAGGCCCCCCACATGCTGCTGGAGCGTCCCATACGAGGCCAACACCACCATCGGCCACCCCGGGACTCAACAGCGGCTGGAAGGGGGGCCTTTGAGCCAGTTAACCTACCACTTCATAGCGGGCTCCCACAGCGTGCTGGTGGAGCGTCTCTAATTCAGAGTGCCTAACACCACCATCCGAGTATCCCCCATCAACTGGACGTTGGAGGCAGCTTTGAGCCAATCTCCTCCATCTAGGTGCGACCTCAAAACAAGGTTCAAACTAACTGGGGGAATTAGCAGGGCATAGGGCGCAGTACTGGAGAAGTCATTGGCGCTCATGTTCTTACAAACCATTACACCTTAATATTTTGTTAGGAACATTTCTATGTCAATGTCTGACATGTCCACCAATTTGCTGAACGATCCCTTCTTTGTGGGGCCTCAGGGGTTAGGTACAAATCTGCATATATGAGTAGTACTAGGGATTTGCAGGGCAGGGATTCTTATCCAAATCGGAGCAGAGCTGCTACATGAATTACGCCATTTTCCTTGAACGGTCCAAGGGTAACACGCACTTATAATTGAAGTCAACCACTCATACGTAACTTTTAGTAATTGTAAAGGCGCATTGTCTTCCCCGATAAATGTACCAATACCTTTTCAAGTATGGTACGTAAAAAACTTTTCCGCATCTTTGATACCAGGTCTAAAGAAACCGATGATTCGCATCATCAAACTTAGCACCTGACGGAAGAGTCTATGAAACTCCAAAAGTGTGTTGATTATCCTTCAGAGCAAAGGTCAACCAATTCACAACTAAAAATTTATAGGGTCTTCCCTATCATTCTTCGAAACCTATATTGCTTGCCATCCTTTAGTTTGTGTGTGGGATGATCCTTCTTCTATGGACCTCATTTCACTGAATCCATGATGAGACAAGCTAGATGTCTCCTTAGACTTCTCTTGAATGTTCCTTGGTGAACGCCGACCCTCCTTCTGTGTTGGTAGAGTCGTCCTGCTATACAATTAAAGGGTGTCCTCTTTATATTGATACGTAATGATGCTGCGAAACAGATACCTTCCTCGGAACACATTTTTCTATGTCTTATGTCTGTAAAGTGTCTGCTAGATTCTGCATGTGTCGGCCAAATATTACGGAGTCTTGTGAAATGGTCAGAAGTGCCTTTTTTGCAGGTGTCGGAGTCGTTCACTAAAATGGACCCCCGGTACTCCCCACAAATATATTAATAAGTTGGTCCCCAGTTAGATCGAATGCAGATAGTGTCTATAGGAGGGCATTGGGTCCCGGACAGATGCTCCTGCTCCCATATTCTTCCCTGCAATACACTGAGGAGTGTAATTGACTGGCACATAGGAGGCATGGCGAGAAGCGGCTGCACCCAGGGGAGATAGATCCCGCCCACAGAGGCAAACATAGTTTTCATTGCAAAATGTTTCACACCTGATTGTTCAATGATGAATGTAGAGTTAAAAGCATATTCATTTCCATGTCTGACTGTTGGATGAGGCAATTCCTTTAATACCCCCGGACATTGTTAGAGATGCTTGATCTGTAGGTCACCGTTTGTGCCGCCCAACACAAGTTAGTGTTAGGAGAGAAGCCGAGTTCTCTAGATACCTGGAAATAATGAGATAAGATGTGAGGTCATGTATACCAGGACTTGATGGCATGGCAATATATTTATTCTCAGATAACAAAACATTCATGATGATCTTCCACAAAATGTTACTGCTGTTTGTGTTTTGTTGCATTATTTACCAATTTGTTTTGTGCTTCTAAAGTCTATCATATATTATTTAACACCTGAAAGCATATAATGAGCAAAAGCGTTTAAACAATGTTTTGACTCTAACTTGTGACTTTCAGGACACCATTATATCACTTCATTCCACAGAACAGCTTTGTATCATGAGGCTACTGGAATTTTTTAATACAGAATCCAATCGTTACCTAATCTTATACTATAACAAATGTGGACTCTGCAAGTATTTAGCCATTCTGTTAGTTTACTGCAGATTCTTTTCTCATGTAACTGAGATTGTTACCGTTTTGCTACCTAAGATCAATAAAAATGTTAATTTTTATTATTTTGTTAGTATCTTGGGCGGAAAAGTACCAACCTTTTCGGTTTTCAGCTCGTGCCTGAATCATTCTAGGCTCTTGGATCACGATTGTCATAGCTGATCTTGACCAAATATCTGAGTCACAGGCTGTTACCTCTTCTCACACATGCCCTAATGTTGTGCAGTATGGACTTGGAATAAGATACGAGCGGTTTCTCTCTTTTAATCCTCTATCCCAAGGGTTCAAAAGATCAAAACATGTTACCCTTTTGACATTGTCACAGTGTTCTGTTTACCTAAATAGCTTGATTATTGTTTCATAAGGTCTGAGGTAAACAAGCCCAACGGCGATGTTTAGCACATTTTACTAACACGTAAAAGTTTTCTTAAAACATGCGCCAGGTGTATGAGGAGTCGGAGTCGCTTTGGGAAATTGAGGCAGTTCGGGAGCGCTTTTGCTGGCCGACGCCACAGACCACGCGAATTGTCACTATGTCTTTGTACATAGAGACAGAGACTACCTTCCCACTGAGATAAAATTCTTATGGACTGTTGGTGGCAAGAGAGAACATCTTGCATCACTTTCCCCTCGTGCACTGAAACAGTTAGAGAATATGCTGTACTTTCAGCATTCTGATTCCCCGAAATCAGCCTTCACCTTCCAGGGTCACCCCTCTAGGTCTACATCCGAGCTAGATCGCACCACCACAGTGGAACCTGTACAGACATCTTAGAGCCATGCAGACCACCAGACACCGGACAGCTTGTGACTCGAGCTCTGCCGATCTGGGCAACGCAGTGGGATCAACGTTAAAGGAAGAGGATTTATCCAACCCGTATTAAAGACTGATGGCAAACCACTGATTACACTAGACTAAAAACTTGAAAAACCGAAAAGGGAAAATGCGAACAGCAGACGGACAGTCAGTCAATGGTTTTTTTTACCCCACACGATGGCTCAGGTTTTAGTAAAATTTTATTCTGATACACAGGAAGGCAGTTTTATAGTAGTTATAATTCCATTGTACACAGGGACCGGCACCGTATTATAGTAGTTATATTCATTGTTCTTAGGGACTGTGAGGAGTATTAATACTAGGTAAGTTATATTCATTCATACTTTTGGCAGCCAAGTATTTCTATAGTAGTTTTATATCTTTGCTGTACATAGGATTTGGCCGCAGATATGCTATATGCTAGAATATAATTACTTGATCACAATTAAGGGAATGGCTTGTAGTAGTGCTAATTATATGTCAGTTATATTCTGATTTGTACATAGGGACTAGGAAAAGTATCATTAAGTTCGTTATAGTCCTTGTACATTAGGGATCTGTAGAGGGCTGATATATTAGTATCAACTAGTCGTTATATTACTGTCCAATAGGGTCGGCAGTTATCATATCAGTCGTTATTATTGCATATGTCCATTAAGGTTTTAGGCTTGGATCTTAGCAGTGTTATTTCCAATGTCCCTTAGGAGACGGGAAGTATCATAGTCGTATATATTCCTGTCCATTGGGGAAGGCTAGGCTAAATTGATCAAGATAGTATATTATATTCTTGTCACCATTGGTGGGCCAGTTCATAGTAATATAATATTCTTGTCCATAAGGGCAGGCTAGTATTATAGTAATTTATTATTCTTGATCTTAGGGGCCAGTTAGTATAGTATTTTCTAAATGTCCCATAAGGGAAATGGACAAAGTATATTACTAGTATGTTATATTCTTGTCCTTTATTGGGAGCAGCATGTAGTTACAATAGTAGTTATATTCTTGTTAATCATTTGAGTCGGCCATATTATAATAGTGTATATTCTTATTGTATCATTGGTGAGGCAGTATTATAGTAGATATATTCTCTGTACATAGGATAGCTGTATATATAGTAGTTCTAGATCCTGTAATAGGGAGCAGTATTTAAGAGTTCTATTCCTGTACAATAGGGATGCAGAATTTATAGTAGTTCTTTTCCTCCGCCCTTCACCCCTGGACAGTAGCAGACGATTATAAGTAGATTGCTATTACTTTAGAATGTACAGAGGGGGAAGGCTCACGATTTTAGTAGTTAATATTCTTGATTTCTAATAGGGACATATTTAAGCATGTAGTTACTATAGTAGTTATATTCTTGTAATTTAGGAGCGGCAGTATTATAGTACTGTGGCTATTTTTTTGCCATGAGGGCAGCATTATACATCATGGTTATCATTTCAATCAGACATCCTCTTTTTATGATCAGTGCACACACACCCAGTCTAGAAGTGACAGGATTCGGACGTTTCCCCCACATTCCCGGCTGTAGCTGTTCCTCGGGCCGCTTATCATAACCTGGCTTTAATCACTTAAGCTGGTATGCGCAGAACTTACTCTGGACACAAGAAAGTCGTGCTAATAACAACCTTAAGCCTCAAAAACACACAGACGATAAGGCGCTGATCAGATAGGGGACAGCTTATGGGTTGGCGTCAACATGTGTTTTGAGGTTTATGGGAGTAATCTCCTGGCCACCATGTTTCAGACCCCAATAACACAGTGTCCTATTTCTGTGATAGTGTAACAGTAACACCAGTTAAAGGGTCATGCTCCCACCAGAGTTGTCTGGTAGTATCGCTCTCTCAATAGGTAGAGGGGGGGGGACTGACATGTCTCTTTGGAGACGCACAAGCAACAATAATGGCCCTGTTCTAGACGTCTCATTGGATTTGGTCATTGCTCGGATGTACTCTCTTATGAGCTCAATTTGACAATCCTCTTGTGCCCAAAGACAGTGACGCAAATACCCCAAAATTAGGGCCAACAGTAATATTTCCCATAATCCTCCTGGTAAATATCAAGTTATACAACCCCTTGAGGGCCACAGGTATACAGCATTCCTGGTTAGCGAGGATTTGGTAGGTTACTTGCATGACACAATTTAATAGCAATATCACAGGTGACAATATGGGCGGCCAAGACAAGTCAATATACTACAGTTTAGGGAAGAGGGGACTCAACACAGCCAGAAGGCCAAGTGCAAATAAAGCAGAAGAATTTTGACTGATGCAACCTTAATAGGGGTTATGTTCTCACTACAACGGATTGCACTGCTTTTTATGTTTAAAGATTCTTTGCAACATTCATTGTACACTTGGCCAAATATATGTTCATTAACGTAGTCACCTACGTATTCCAGATAGCCCCTCTTGTAGGGGACTGCTTAAGCTTCCTAAGGTCACTATAGCCTACAGACCCTGTTTGATCTATCATGATAGGCTGCCAGCATATGGTTGCTATAGCTACAGACCTGTTTGATCCACTCCATGAAAAAATAATATAGCAACATGGCTGGTCAGACTATCAGGATAGGTCTATAACTGTTCTGCTAGAGCTTTAAGCAACCAGTGCTGGCAGACCTATGCTACAGCATATCTGTTTGTTTCCTTTCCGCAGAAGGATGCCAGCACTGGTCGCTATTAGCTACAGACCTGTTTGACTCGCTCTCATGATTTGCGCTGCCTAATCACTGGTGCTTATTGCTAACAGACATGTGTGAATCTCTCCGGATAGGCTGCCATGCAAGGGTTGCTATAGCTTACAGACCTGTTTGATACCATCTCTGATATACAACAACCATGTGCATGGCTGCTATATCTAGGATAGTCAAACAAGGTTTGTAGCTATAGCATACAGTGCTGCAGCCCCTAGCTACAGATTCTTGTTTGATCACTTCCCTGATAGGCTGCAGCCACTGGTTGCTATAGCTACCAGACATGGCTCTCTACTGATAGCCTAGTAGATGCTCAAGTAACATGCCCCCTGAAATTCAAAATAAAAACAGGAGTGAAGATAAAATGAATCAATGTAAGGCTGGGGAGCAAACCCATTTAAACATTTCTCCTTTAGAATGAAAAGCATCTAATTTGCATCTCCTTTTTGTATTTCAGGCATTGTCACAACCTCTGCTTGCCGTCAGTGAATATAAACACTTGTTAACATCCCGAGTGTAGGATATTGACAAAAATTAATGTAGAGGATACACCCCACACCAGACCGGAGTGTGTTTAGTACATGACTATTTAAACATTTATCAGAACCAAAAGGGGGGATCCAGGTCACATACGACATAATCACCGGTGGTATGTGTCCATGGATTTATAGATATATTTCCAGGCGTGATGCGTTGATGCATCTACTACTCATCCTATAAAGATATGGCTTCTACTACTTATAGAATTGATCCCAGTCAGCCTCTTCAGCCCCTCTCACTGGGGCGCTCAGAAATACACATTGGCGCAAAGGAAAATCTGAGGTTGCCCTTAGTAACCAGAATAAAGAGAAAGTGAAACTATTGCCTTGATCGGCCAATCAGATTCCAGGAAGCTGCGAGGTCATTGGTTGCACAGGGCAACAGCTTCACTTCCTGTTTGCACTGTTGCCCTGAGCGACCAATCAGCATTAAGCTTTCATTTTCTAACCCGCTCTGGCTGCGTAGAACCTGAATTGAGTGGTCAGTGTTAGAATGCTTTTGGCCACTGGCTGCTGTGGACATTCTATCGCCAACCCATCAGAATTCAGGCGTTCTTCATAAGCGAGAGATAATGGTACAATAATACAAAGCCTCGACTGATTGGTTGCTCATGGTACAACAGTAATAGATGGAAGGATGCTGTTGCTATGGACAACACTGAGAATTTTTAATAGGTTCGTTACTGGTGGCATGTTCTGGTTTCTACGGGCAACAATACTGATTATTATGATTAATTTGTTATTGACGACATGCTCTGTTGCTACGGGCAACAATACTGATCATAATGATTGATTCGTTATTGAGGACTTTCTTGTTGCTACGGGCAACAATACGGATAATTATCAATAATTGGTTCAGTTATTGATGATGTTCTGGTTGCTACGGGCGACAATACTGATCATTATCAATAATTTGTTCGTTATCGATGACTGTTTGCTACGGGCAACAATACTGATAATTATCAATAATTGGTTCAGTATTGAAGACGTTCTAGTTGCTTCGGGCGACAATACTGATAATCATCAATAATTGGTTCGTTAACGACGACGTTCTGGTTGCTATGGGCCACAATACTGATAATTATCAATAATTGGTCCATTATTGATTACGTTCTAGTCAGACCTCAATAACAATTTCGTTTCTGGGCGACTGCTTACTGATTAATTATCAATAATTGGTTCGTTATTGACGTTCTGGTTGCTATGGGCGACACTACTGATAATTATCAATAATTGGTCTATTGATTACATTCTGGTTGCTACGGGCAACAATACTGATAATCATCAACAATTTGTTGCTTATTGATGTTCTGGTTGCTAAGGGCGACAATGCTGATAATCATCAATAATAGGTTCTTAGTGGTGACTATTGGTTCAAACCTATTTCGGAATAGCAAACAAGTCTCTGGATACGCCCCATGGCATAGTATTAGGGTTCGGGTGGCAGCATCTCAATTGAGGTGGATTACAACAAACATGGCCGCCATTACAGTTTTCCACGCCTCAAATAGCAGATTAGGCCATGTTACATCCCCAAGTTAGTCTAACAGTGCACAATTGCCATTCAGGAGTCAGGAAAAGCTGGGTGACGGCTCATGTGGCAGCTATAGTATAAGAAAAGACAACGCTAACCTACAGTCCCCGTATCTGGCAGCTCTTGTACATCAGACATCAATCCCACCACCCCCACCGTGACCCCCTACCCCCTCCACGCTCATTATCACTGTACACGGATACACCTGGGACCAGGCACAGATATGGATTTCAGGGCCGCCGAGCCGGTTACGCGTTAATACATAACATGTTACAGATCCTCAAAGCGCGCGCCCACACCCACTCAGCTCTGCTGCGCGAAAACTACAGCGCTCTTCAAAGAGCCCATTCATGTCAATTACAGCTGAAGCAAAAGTAGTAAAAACCCTGTAATCCGGCACCTGGATTACTGGACGGTCACAAAAGAGATTACGCTCTGGCTCATCTTCTGTTGCGGATTAGCAGATAATCTGGATTAACGGATGCAGAGTTAAAGGGATTTCATTCTGCTTCCCTCTCAATACAGCTAGAAGGCCTCATTCACATTAGGTTTTGCGTCCCCTTTGGTATACCGTGAAAAGTTCACCTCAGTGGATACCGAAGCGCGACCATAGACATCTAAAAAGGCCTGAAATAGGTCTACATTTCCTTATAGGTCTCCATGGCCTTGTCATGGCCCCACCACAGTGTCGGTCGTGAAAAATAGGGATCTCTATGGCCCCACCTCCGTTTCGGTTGTGAAAAATAGGGATCTCTATGGCCCCACCACAGTGTCGGTTGTGAAAAATAGGGATCTCTATGGCCCCACCAGAGTGTCGGTTGTGAAAAATAGGGATCTCTATGGCCCCACCACAGTGTCGGCCGTGAAAAATAGGGATCTCTATGGCCCCACCACAGTGTCGGTCGTGAAAAATAGGGATCTCTATGGCCCCACCACAGTGTCGGCCGTGAAAATTTGGGGATCCTCCCCAAATGCCCCCCCCACAGTGGTGGCGTAAAAAAAAAATTTGGGGGACCCTTAGGGCCCCCCACGTGTGGGGGCCGGAAAAAAAAAAGGGATCTCTATGGCCCCACCACAGTGTCGGTCGTGAAAAAGGGGGAAATCTCTTTTGGCCCCCCCCAAGTGTCGGCTGAAAAATAGGGTCCTAGGCCCCCCACAGTGTCGGTCATAAAAAAATAGGGATCTCTAGGGCCCCCACCCAGTTATAGATCTTCTATGGCCCCGTCAAGTCCACCGCTTTTCCCGTCACGAAAAATGGGGGGCCGCAAACAGATCTACAGACTATGGTATCGTCACAGCTCCACTGCAGTATCCGTCACGAAAAATAGGGCTCTCAATGGTCCCATCCCAAAAAATAAAATCTACAGATTTACAGATCTCTATGGCCCTGTCAGAGAAAAAAAAAAAAAAGGATCTATAGATCTCAATGGCTTAATCTGGGCCCCACCACGGTATCCAGTGCATTCTGGGAAGGGTCGTCGTTCTAGTAAGTAATCTATAATCCACCCCTTTTCATTGTAGCAGCGCCACCAATGTGTTAGGGGGGTGTCTGACAACCAGCTTGCTGACTGTTTCCCATAAGAAATACAACCTTCTCTCTTATCCATACTGACCTGAATATTGCAATCTGTATACAATCCATGGGGACTGATCGGAGCAATATTGCTTTGGTTTATATACTTGCCCCCTTCTTGTCAGATGACAGCCCTCATGGATATATACTTCCCCCATGGTTATATACTTCCCCTTTCTAGTCAGATTACAGCCCCCATGGTTCTATCCTTGCCCCCTTCTAGTCAGATTACAGCCCCCATGGTTACATCCTTACCCCCTTCTAGTCAGATGACAGCAACAATGGTTACATCCTTGCCCCCTTCTGGTCAGATGATAGCCCCCATGGTTACATCCTTGCCCCCTTCTGGTCAGATTACAGCCCCCATGGTTCTATACTTGCCCCCTTCTGGTCAGATTACAGCCACCATGGTTCATCCCTTTCCCCTTCTGTCAGATTACGCCCCATGGTTCTATCTTGCCCCTTCTGGGCAGATTACAGCCCCCATTGTTTTTCACCTTGCCCCTTTCAGGGTACAGCCCCATGGTTCTATACTTGCCCCCTTCTGGTCAGATGACAGCCCATTTTGGGTTTAAACCTTGCCCCCTTTAATCAGATTACACCCCCCTTGTTTAACTTGCCCCTTTATCAGATTACAGCCCCATTGGGTTTATCTTGCCCCTTCTAGTCAGATTACAGCCCCCCTTGTTACATCCCTTCCCCTTTAATCAGATACAGCCCCAAAGGTTCATCCTTGCCCCTTCTGGTCAGATGAAGCCCCCATGGGTTCATCCCTTTCCCCCTTCTGGGCAGTACACACCCCCCATTGGGTTAAAACACTTGCCCCTTATTCAGATACAGCCCCATGGTTTATCCCTTGCCCCCTTCTAGTCAGATTACAGCCCCCATGGGTTTTAAACCTCCCATTTAATCAGATTACAGCCCCAGGTTTACATCCTTTCCCCCTTTGTCAGATAGCCCCATTGTTCATTCCCTTTCCCCTTCTGGTCAGACGACAGCCCCCATGGTTACATCCTTGCCCCCTTCTGGTCAGATGACAGCCCCCATGGTTCTATACTCGCCCCCTTCTAGTCAGATTACAGCCCCCATTGTTATATACTTGCCCTCTAATAATCAGATTACAGCCCCCATTGTTCTATACTTGCCCCCTTCTGGTCAGATTACAGCCCCCATGGTTACATACTTGCCCCCTTCTAGTCAGATTACAGCCCCCATTGTTATACACTTGCCCCCTAATACTCAGATTACAGCCCCCTTCCCGAATTTGTCAGTTGAAATTCTAAAAAAATTCCCAGTCTAACATCTCTTAAAGGGCCAGCGCAGCTTAATCATTGCAGTCCAGTAGTTTTCTCCAGCAGCTTTTAGTGAATACAAACCACCTTATCTCCAGGCCTCTCCACAGCTGAGGGTTTGTTACAATTTGTATCACCCAATAAAATTTGAAACAATGAAAGTTTTGAAGAATTTACATACAAAGTAGCGGAATGTTTCAGGATGGATGGGTGCGTCATTTACATGGGACTGCACCTTCTACCACAAGCTGCGGGATGAAACCACCGAAGGGGACCGAGAAGGGTTTTTTCACTATTTTTGGCAGAAACGACAAGTTCTATCACAGGGAATTGTCACCGGATCTGCAGCTATTTTCCATGGTAGTAAGAAGCGATTTTCCTCTTCCCGGACTCCCAGGAAGCAGCGGCCGGGACTGAACAGTGAAAGCCATTATAGACCGGGGCAAGTGCGAGTCCCCAGGAGAACCCAAAATCCAGCAAAACCCCTCGCTGCTCGCCGCATGATAGTGACAAGTTCTCTATCCGGTTCTAGGAAAGCTGGGTCACAGGTTATCACCCGGCTCTGCCAGGCTCCAGAGCGGCACCTCTGCCCCATCACGTGGAGGGCAAGGGTGGGAGCAGGACTCCAGAGACCGTCACCCAGCTTTCCCAGAGACCGAGCAGGCGGTCTGCGGGCACCGCCGCCCTTGGATGCGCCTGACAATCGATGCTGGTACACACTTTAGGATCCAAAGGGGAAAGGAAAGGTGGGGGGGGAAGGGAACCCCCGCGCCACGGGGCCAACCGGGGGCCCGACCTCCGGGCCACCAAACCGGGGCGCAGACCTCCGACCCAACCGGGGCACAGAACAGAGGGCACAGACCTCCGACCCACCGGGGCGCAGACCAGGGGGACCCGACCTCCACCCCACCGGGGCGCAGCCAGGGGGGCAACCCCCACCCACCGGGGCCCGACCAGGGGACGCTCCGACCCACCAGGGCACAGACCAGGGGCACAGACCTCCGACCCACCGGGGCGGCCCGGGGGCCCGACCTCCGACCCCAACGGGGCGCAAGGGCGACCAGGGGGAAAAAACCCCCCCACCGGGGACAAAACCAGGGGACAAACCTAAAAAACCTGGGGCCAGACCAGGGGGACAAACATCCACCGGGGCCGGACCTAAAAGACCTCCGAACCACGGGGGCACAGACCAACAACCAACCGGGGAAGAGGAAACCAAAAGGGGAGGGGCAGGGCCTCCGACCCAACCGGTGGGCGCACACCAGGGGGAGCCCAGACCTCCAACCAACTGTGGCACAAATGAGCGTACAGACCCCAATCTGGGCACAGACTCCTAAACAGAGAACAGTTAGCATACAGACCCTTAACGGGGGAACAGACCCCCAACCAGTGCACGGACCCGGGGGGTACAACTCTTAGACTGGGGGACAGATTTCTAAACGGGGCACGGCGCAGCTGGGGGTAGAGACCTGATGCCAGGGGGCACTGGGGTGGGCAGTGATGCTCGGGTGCAGGGGGCCTGCTGATGCAGGGGGCACTGGGGTGGGCATTTATGCTCGGGTGCAGGGGGACAAGCTGGCAAAGGGGGCACTGGGGTGGGCAGTGATGCTCGGGTGCAGGGGGCACAAAGCTGATGCACGGGGGCACTGGGGTGGGCAGTGATGCGGGGGGGCAGGGGCACAGAGTGATGCCGGGGGCAGGGGGGGCCGAGTGATGGCCCGGGGGCACTGGGGTGGGCAGTGATTGGGTCGGGGCAGGGGGGGGAGGGGCTGGTGCAAGGGGGGCACTGGGGTGGGCAGTGATGCTCGGGGGCAGGGGCACAGAGCTGATGCCAGGGGGCACTGGGGTGGGCAGTGATGCTCGGGTGCAGGGGGCACTGGGGTGGGCAGTGATGCTCGGGGCAGGGGGCACTGGGGTGGGCAGTGATGCTCGGGGGCAGGGGGCACTGGGGTGGGCAGTGATGCTCGGGTGCAGGGGCACTGGGGTGGGCAGTGATGCTCGGGTGCAGGGGGCACAGGGGTGGGCAGTGATGCTCGGGGGCAGGGGGGCACATGGGCGTGGGAGTTGCCGGGGGGGCAAGGGGGCCGGGGTGGGGGGAGTGATGCCGGGGGCACTGGGGTGGGCAGTGATGTCGGGGGGGCACTGGGGTGGGCAGTGAGGTTCGGGGGCAGGGGGCACTGGGTGGTGGGCAGGTTGGGGGGGCCGGGGGTGGCAGGGGGACTTGGGTGGGGGGGCCCGGGGTCTGATGCCCCGGGGTTTGGGGGCATGGGGGGGGACGGGAGGGGGTTGAAAGGGGAAACTGGGGGGGCAGGATGCCCCGGGGGGCCAGGGGGCACAGAGCTGAGCCCAGGGGGGCATGAGGGGGGGCAGGGGAGGGGCTTCCGGTCGGGGTGCAGGGGGCACTGGGGGGGGCCAGTGTTTGCTGGGGTCAGGGGGGTTTCCCAGGGGCACTGGGGGGGCGTAGTCGGAGGGCAGGGGCCGGGGGCCGGGGGGGGGCCAACTGGGGTGGGCAGGATGCTGGGGTCCGGGGGGGCACTGGGGGTGGAAAGTGACCGGGGCGGGGAAACTGGGGTGGGCAGTGATGTTTCGGGCCCCGGGGGGGCATTTGGGGGGGGGTGTTGGGGCGGGGTTGGCAGGGTTCCGGGCCCGGGGTGAAAGGGGGCACTGGGGTGGGAAATGATCCCTTCGGGGGGCAGGGGGCACTGGGGGTTGGCAGGGGAAAAAGGGCTCGGGGGGGGGGGGAAACTGGGGTGGGAAATTTAAATGCTGGGGGGACCGGGGGTTTTTTCAGTTGGGGAAAAACCTGGGGGGGCCCAGGGGAAATGCCCCGGGGGGCAGGGGGCACCGGGGGGGTGGGAGGACCCGGGAGGGGGGGGGCAACGGGGTGGGCAGGATGACCGGGTCGGGGGGAAAGGGGGGAAAAATTTTGGGGGGGGTGGCAGTGTTTTCCCGGGGGCAGGGGCAAAGTTTGTGGGGTGTGGGGGCATGGGGTTTGCGGTGTCCCGGGGGGCACTGGGGGGCCATGATGTTTCGGGGGGGGGCACGGGGTATAAGGTGGGGTATTCCGGGGTGTAAAGGGGGCCCCTGTGGGTTTTAAATTTTCCGGGCTCCCCCGGGGGGGCGTAAAGGGGGCCCCCCCGGGGTCCCAGGGGGCACGGGGTCCCAGTGATCCCTTTCAGGGGGCCCGGGGGGGGGCAAGTGAGGGCCCCCGGGTCCAAAATGGGGTTGGGCATGAGGTTTCTCCCACGGGGGGAAATAATTCCCCCCCGGGGGTCCCCCCCAAGTTGGGGGACGGAGGGGGTGGTCCATAAAAAAGGGGGCCGAAAGAGGGGAAAAAAGACAAAAAAAGGAGGGGGGTAATAATGTTTTTCCGGGGAGGGTTTTGCCCCTGGGGGGGAAATAAATGCTTCCCTGGGGGGAAAAAGCACAAGGGGATAATTAGCTCAGGGAAAGGGAAAATTAATGCACCCATGTAGGGCTTATGCCCCGGAAAAAATAATTGCCCCCTTGAGGGGGGTGGTTTGGAATTGAAAGGAGAATTTGAACTCTTTTGGGGGGGGAAATAGGAAATAGGGGGGTTTCCCCCACGGGGAAGTTTAAAATATTTCATACGAGGGGGGGGCCGCTCATGGGGAGGGGTTATTGCCCCCCACGGGGAAAGGGGATTATTCATATGGGGAAGGGAAAATTTTATAGACACCCCTGTAAATAAAATTAACCCCCCACTAGGCCCCCGAAATTAGCCCCGGGGAAAATAAACCCCCCTCCCCTGGGAAGAAAAAAACGAGCCCCAAAAAAAAAAAAACTTTGACACCGGGAGGGGGGGAAAATTGGCCCCTTTCACTGAGGGGGGAGGAAAAAATTGACATCACTGAGGAGGGGGAAAATTTATTTTACCATCCACTGAGGAGGGGATAATATATGACATCACTGAGGAGAGGATAATATATGACATCACTGAGGAGGGGATAATATATGACACCCATTTGGGAGGGGAAATAAATATGGGAACACCACAAGGGGGGGAGGAAAATTTAAAATAAACATCACGGGGAGGAGGGAGGATAATATATAAAAACCACTGGGGAAGAGAAAAAATATAGACATCACTGGGGAAAGGGGGGAAAAAAATTTAAGGGCATCACGGAGGGAGGGAATAATATATGACACACTGGGGTGAGGGAATAATATGGACATCACTAGGAAGGGGGAAATATATGAAAAATCCTGGGGGGGATAATATATAAACATCACTGAAAAAGGGGGAGAATATTTTACATCACTGGGGGGAGGGGAAAAAATATGAAAATAAACTGGGGAGAGAGGGAAAATATTTTACATCACTAAAAGGGGGAGGAAAATTATATACATCACTAAAGGAGAGGATAAATAAGAAAACACTGTGGAGGGAGAATAAATGCCCATCACTGAGGGGGGGAGGTTTAATAATGACATCCTGGGGAAAATATAAAAAGAGGAGAAAAATTAATGACATCCTGGGGGAGGAAAGGGAATATATGACACACTGAGGAGAGAGGATAATAAAATGACATCACAGAGGGAAAGAATATATGACATCATGAGGAAAAGGAAAATTTTTATATAACATCACTGGGGAGGGTTAAAATTTAAATCAAAATAAAAAGACACCCACGAGGGGGAGGAAAAATATATGACATCATTTGAGGAGGGAGGATAATAAATTAAAAATCACAAAAGGAGGGGGGAAAGAATATATGACATCACGGGGAGAGGAAATAAATGAAAAACCTTTTAGGGAGGGTTCCCCGAGGAAAAATATATGAAAACACTGAGGAAAGAGGAAATTTAATTTTAACATCAACGAGGGGGGAAGGGATAATAAAATAACATCACAGAGGAGAGGAGAATATATGACAACACTGAGGAGGGGTTTTTTTATATACATAAACTGGGAGAGAGGATAATAATGAAAATAAACTGGGGGGAGGAAAAAAAGGGGGGAAAGGGGAACTTATGACTTTCACTGAGGAGGGAGGAAAAATTGTATACATCCCGAGGAGGGAATAAAAATATGAAAACCCCTGGGGAGGGAGGAAAAAATATGACATCATTTGAGGAGGGAGGAAAATATATACATCACTGGGGAGAGGGGATTAATCATATGAAAAAAATTTTCATTTTGAGGGGGGGAAAAATATATTGCAACACGGGAAAGGAGAGGGGAAATAATAATGACCATTTGAGGAGAGGAGAATATATGACATCACTGAGGAGGGAGGATAATATATGACACCCCACTGAGGGGGGGAAATATAGGGACACACTGAGGAGGAGGGATAATAAGGGACATAATAAAGGAAAAGGGAGGTAATAAATGAAAATCACTGGGGAAAGAGGAAAAAAAGGGGGAAAATCACTGGGGAAAAGGAGGGGATAATATATGACATAAACTAAGGGGGGGAGGAAAATTTAAAAGAAAATCACGATGAGAGGATAATATAGGGACACCCATTTAAAGGAAAGAGGATAATATATGGCATCCCCGGGGAATGGAGGATAATATTACACCCCACTAAAGGGGAAAAAAAAGGGGGAGAAAAAAATTTGACAACACTGAGGGGGGAAAAAAACAAAAAAGGAAAAATATATGACATCACTGAGGAGGGAGGATAAATATAATCACGAGGAGAGGAAAAAAAACCCTTAAAAAATGACATCACTGAGGAAAAGAAAATTTATAGGGACATCACTGAAGGAGGAGGATAATAAAATTGACAACCCCCTGAGGAGGAGAAAATTTTGGACATCACTGAGGAGGGGAAAATAAATGACATAAATTTGGAGGAGGGAGGATAAATTTTATGACACACTAAGGGGGGGAGGAAATTAGGGACATCACGAGGGAGGAGAATATATGACATCACTGAGGAGAGGATAAAAAACATAGGGGGGAAAATAATTCACTGAGGAGAAAAAAAAAGGGAAAAAAAATAGACATCACTGAGGGGGGAAAGGATAATATATGACATAAACCTAGGAAAGTTTTGGACAACTTTAAAAAATATAACATCACTGGGGGAGGGAAAATTTTACACCCACTAAAGGGAGGATAATATTTTGACATCACTGGGGGGCAAAGGAAAAATATATAAACCCCACACTAAAGGAGAGAGGAAAAAAAAACCATAATGGGAAGGTTTTGCACCTGGGGGAAAAGGAAATAAATGACTTTCACTAAAAAAAGGGAGGTAAATATGAAATCACTAAGGAGGGAGGAGAATATATGACATCACTGGGGAAAAGGAAAATATATGACACCCACTGAGAGGGGAGGATAATTTTGGGACAACCCCTGGGGAGGGGGAGGGGGGAAATAAATATTATGACATCACTAGGAAAGAGGATAATATATAAACATCCCTTAAATGGAGGAAAAAATTATACATTAAAAAAAGACAAAAAAAACTTGATAGAGAGGATAAAATAGACATCACGAGGAGGGGGGATAATATATGAAAACCACTGAGGGGGAGGGATAAATTTTGACATCACTGAGGAGGGTAATAAAAAAGACATCACTGGGGAGGGGGATAAATAATGTCCGGGGAAAGGGGGCCACTGAGGGGAGGAAAATATATAAACATCACTAAAAGGAGGGGGGGAAAAGGGAAAAAAATATGACATCCCCAAGGAGAGGAAATATATGACATCACTGGGGAAAGGAGAAAAAATCAAAAAAATATAACTTTACTGGAGGGAGGATAATATATGACATCACGAGGAGGGAGGATAATATATGACATCACTGAGGAAGGGTAAAATTTTGACCATAACAAAAAGGAGGGGGTTAAAATATAAAAACACTAAGGAGGGAGAAAATATATGACATAAACTGGGGAAGAGGATAAAATAAAAAACATCACTGAGGAGGGGGGGAATAATATTGACATCACGAGGGGGGGAAAAAATATATGACATCACTGAGGAGAGAGGATAATATATGACACCCACTGAGAAAGGAAATTTTATAAACATCACTAAGGAAAAATGTCGGGGAAAATAAATATATAAACATCACTAAGGGGAAAGGATAATATATCCCATATTTGGGAGAGAAACAAGGACTAAAATTATATGAAATCACTGGAAGGGGGAAAATTATACATACAGAAGGGGGGAAAAAAGCAAAGGAAAAAAAATATTAAACATTCCTGAGGGGGTGAGAAAAAATAAAAATGACACCACTGAGGGGGGAGGAAAATTTTAAAAACACTGAGGGGAGGGATAAAAATTATTTACATCCCCTGAGGGGGGGAGGCAAAAAGGAAAAGAATATTGACATCACTGGGGGAAGGGGAAAATATATCCCTCACTGGGGGAGGGGGATAATATTTTAAAAACATTGAGGGGGGAGGATAAAAATGACATCACTGAGGGGGGGAAAAAAAATATATGACATCCCCTTGAGGGGGGGGTATAAAAAAAATTAAAATTAAAAGACACCCTTGGGGAAAGAGGAAAAATATTTTTACTCCACTGGGGGTGGGGGGAATATATAAAAGGGGGTTTGACATCACTGGGGGGGGGAAAAGGAATAATATATGACTCACTAAAGAGGGAGGATAATAAAATGACATCACTGAGGGGGGGATAAATAAAAGGACATACGGGGGAGGAAAATAAATGACATCACTGGGGAGGGAAGGGATAATATTTTAAACCATCACTAAGGAGAGGAAAAATAAATAAACATCACTGAGGGATGGAGGATAAATATAAAACATCACTGGGGGAGGGGGATTATATAAATATACTGGGGAAAAGGGGATAATATATGACATAAACGGGGGAGGGGGATAATATATAAACATAAATTTGAGGGAGAGGGTTTAATAAATGACATCACTGAGGAAGGAAATATATGACATAAATGGGAAAAAGGAAATATAAAAACATCACGGGAGGGGGGGAAATAATAATGACATCACTAAGGGGGAGGAAAATATAACCACTGGGGAAAGAGGAAATAAATGACAAAAACTGGGGAGAGGAAAATATATACATCACGAGGAGAGAGGAAAATAAATTAAAACACTGAGGGGGGAGGATAATATAAAACATCACTAAAAGGGAAAAAGGAAATAATATATGACATCACTGAGGAGAGAGGATAATATATGACATCACTGAGGAGAGGATAATATATGACATCACTGAGGAGGGAGGATAATATATGACATCACTGAGGAGAGAGGATAATATATGACATCACTGAGGAGAGAGGATAATATATGACATCACTGAGGAGGGAGGATAATATATGACATCACTGAGGAGGGAGGATAATATTCCCATCACTAGGGGAGAGGAAAACTTGACTCCCCGGAAAAGGGAGGGGAAAATTTTAATACATCACGAGGAGGGGAAAATATATGCTCACTGAGGGGCGAGGATAATAAATGACTTTCACCAGAGGGGGGGGAAAAAATTTGACATCACGAGGAGAGGTTTAATAAAATGACATTCACTAAGGAGGGGGGAAAAAAAAAGACATCACTAAGGAGGGATAATAAAAAAGAAAATCCTGAGGGGGGGATAAAATATGAAAAATCACTGAGGGGAGAAAAAAAAAGGCCCAATAAAATGGGGGAGGGAGGAAAAAAAAAATGACCCCCTTTGGAGGGGAGAAAAAATTAAAACCCCTGGGGGTTTGACATCACTTGAGGGGAGGATAATTTGACATCACTGAGGGGGGAAAAATTTAATTTAAATTATAAAAAACACTGAGGGGAAAAGGATAAAAAATATGACATCACTGAGGAGAGAGGATAAAAAATAAATCAAAAATTAGGAGGGGGAAAAATATTTTACATAAACTGAGGGGGGGCCCGAGGAAAAAAAATTTTACATCACTAAAGGGGGGGAAAAAAAAAGACGACACGAGGGGGGGATAATATAGAATCACGGGGGGTTTTAAAAAAAGAGGGGGGGGTTAATATATAAACATCACTGGGTGAGGGGATAATATATAAACATCACGAGGGGGCAATAATAAAATTACCCACTGAGGAGAGAGGATAATATATGACATCACTGAGGAGTGAAGAATAAAAATAAAACACCCAATTTGGAGGGGGGGATAATAAAGAAAACACTTTTGGGTGGGGGAAAAGGATAAATTGCCCATCACTGGGGGGAAAAAGCTAAAGGGGGAAATATTTTATTATACTCATGGGGGGGAAATAATATATGACATCACTAGGAGGGGAGGATAAAATGACATCAAAGGGAAAAGGGGATAATATATACACACAAAAAAAACACACAGGAAATAATGTACATCACTGGGGAGGGGAATAATAAAATGCCCTCACTGGGGAGGGGAAAAAATATGAAACCCGAGGAGGGGGCACTTATAGTAAAAAACTCACTGAGGAAAAAGGATAATAAAAAACCCCATGAAAAAAAAGCACCTGAGGGGGGGGAAAATTTAAGGGACATCCCCGGGGGAGAGGATTAAAGGTATAAAAAAAAAAGACATCACGAAGGGGGAAAATATATGACATCAAAGAGGGGGGGGAATAATTTTGGGGAAATCACTGAGGAAAGGGGAAAAAAAGTACAAAGGGGGTTTTCCACTGAGGAAGAGGTTTAAAAATATTCCCATACTGTTTGGAGTAAGTATTAAAAAAAAAAATGAAAACACTGAGAGAGAGGATAATATATGAAAAATCACTGGGAGGGGGATAATAAAATGACATCACTGGGGGCCCGGGATAATATATGAAATCACTGGGGGGGGAAATTATAACAATGGGGAGGGAAAAAAAATTTAAATTCCCCGGGATTATAATTAAACACCGGGGAAAGGGGATAATATTTGACATCACTAAAGGGGATAATATATGAAATAAATAAGGGGGGATAAAAATATAAAATCACTGAGGGGGGGAAAGAAAAAATATGGGGAAAAATTTGCACTGGGAAGGGGATAAAAATATGAAATATGAGGAAGGGAAAAAATTTAAAAAACACTGAGGGGGGGGAATAATAAAAGACATCATTTTGAGAGGGGGTTTGGGGGGGGGAAAGGGGGGGGAGGATAATATTTTGACATCATTTAAGGGGGTTTGGGGGAAATAAAGGGGACGGAAAAAAATTTACTGGGGGAAAAATTGGCCAATGGGGAAAAAAATATAAAAACCTAAAGGAGGGGGGGGAAATATAATCCTAAAAAAATCCCCACAGGAGGAGGGGATAATATATGATCATAAAGGAGGGAGGAAAATTATATGACACCCTTAAGAGGGATAATAAATGACATCACTGGGGAGGGGAAAATATATGACACACAGAGGAGGGAATAAAATAGAAAAAAACCTACGGGGATAAAATTAGAATAAAGAAAATAAAAATAACATTTAAATAAAAAATAAGGAGGGAATAAAATATACACCCACTAAAGGATTTGGATAAAAATATGAAATCACTGAGAGAAGGATAAAAAATGACATCACCCCTGAGGAGAGAGGGATAAAAAAATGACCCCAAAAGGGAATAAAAAAATACAGGGGGGATAATTTATGAAATCCTGAGGAGGGGAAATAATATATGCCCATCACGGAGGAGGGGTTTAAAAAATTAATGACATCACTGAGGAGGGGAAATATATACATCACGGGGAGGTTTTGGGAAAAGGGAGAAAATTATATGAAAACCACTGAAGGGGGGGGAATAAAAACCCCTTAAAAAATTCATCACGAGGAGGGGGGGAATAATTTTATGAAATCACGGAGGGGCGAGGACCCCCCTTAAATATCAGTTGACTTCGCTGAGGTCTGGACCCCCCGTTTTCCCCTCCGGGACGTTTTCCGGGGAAACGGGTTTTTTTGGGGTGTGGGGATGAAACCACTGTCAGATATAGCGCAGGTCTTTAGTGACCACGACCCCCCCTCTGCCGCCGCCGCAGATTTTTGAAGTTATTTTTAGGCATTTTTAATTTTAGGACAAAAACAAACAAAAACAAAGTGAAGCTTGAAGCGGTTCAGGTGGAGCCTTCGCGGCCGCACATTCCACAGCTTCAATTCACTGGAAACCATCAGCAGGATTTATGAACCATCTGAAAGGGCAAACACCCAGCGTCTGAGGGCAGAGAGGGCACAGCATCACCCAGGAATGACCCTTTACTGCCCGAACGGGGAGCGCCCCAAAACTGGCCTCAGCACCTTGTTTCCTGACACCACAGACATTAGTATAGTCCAGGTGTTTTCAGCATCATCTGTTGGTGGGTGTATTTGGTGTAGTCCAGGTGTTTTTTGGCGTCACCCGTCAGTGGATGTAGATGGTGTAGTCCAGGTGTTTTTTGGCGTCTCCCATTGGTGGATGTAGTTGGTCTAGTCCATGTGTTTTTGGCATCACCCGTTGGTGGATGTAGTTGGTTTAGTCCAGGTGTTTTTGGCGTCTCCCGTTGGTGGATGTAGTTGGTGTAGTCCAGGTGTTTTTGGCGTCTCCCGTTGGTGGATGTAGTTGGTGTAGTCCAGGTGTTTTTGGTGTCTCCCGTTGGTGGATGTAATTGGTGTAGTCCAGGTGTTTTGGGCATCTCCCGTTGGTGGGTGTAGATGGCGTAGTCCAGGTGTTTTTAGGGTCTCCCGTTGGTGGATGTAGTTGGTGTAGTCCAGGTGTTTTTGGCGTCTCCCGTTGCTGGATGTAGTTGGTATGGTCCATGTGTTTTTGGCATCTCCCATTGGTAGATGTAGTTGGTGTAGTCAATGTGTTTTTGGCATCACCCTTTGGTGGATGTAGTTGGTGTGGTCCATGTGTTTTTTGGCGTCACCCGTCAGTGGATGTAGATGGTGTAGTCCAGGTGTTTTTTGGCGTCTCCCGTCGGTGGATGTAGTTGGTCTAGTCCATGTGTTTTTGGTATCTCCCTTTAGTTGATGTACTTGGTGTAGTCCAGGTGTTTTTGGCGTCTCCCGTTGGTGGATGTAGTTGGTGCAGTCCGGTGTTTTTGCAGTCTCCCGGTGATGGATGTAGATGGTGTAGTCCAGGTGTTTTTGCCGTCTCCCGGTGGTGGATGTAGTTAGTGTAGTCCAGGTGTTTTTGGCGTCTCCCGTTGGTGGATGTAGTTGGTGTAGTCCAGGTGTTTTTAGTGTCTCCCGGTGGTGGATGTAATTGGTGTAGTCCAGGTGTTTTTGGCGTCTCCCGTTGGTGGATGTAGTTGGTGTAGTCCATGTGTTTTTGGTGTCTCCCGTTGGTGGGTATAGATGGCATAGTCCAGGTGTTTTTGGCATCTCCCGTTGGTGGATGTAGTCCATGTGTTTTTGGCGTCACCCGTTGGTGGATGTAATTGGTGTAGTCCAGGTGTTTTTGCCGTCACCCGTTGGTGGATGTAATTGGTGTAGTCCATGTGTTTTTGGCGTCACCCGTTGGTGGGTGTAGTTGTAGTCCAGGTGTTTTTGGCATCTCCCGTTGGTGGATATAGTTGGTATAGTCCAGGTGTTTTTGGTGTCTCCCGTTAGTGGATATAGTTGGTATAGTCCAGGTGTTTTTGGCGTCTCCCATTGGTGGATATAGTTGGTGTAGTCCAGGTGTTTTTGGCGTCTCCCGTTGGTGGATGTAGTTGGTGTAGGCCAGGTGTTTCTGGCGTCTCCCGTTGGTGGATGTAGTTTCTGTAGTCCGGGTTTTTGGCATCACCCATTGGTGGGTGTATTTGGTGTAGTCCAGGTGTTTTTGGCGTCTCCCGTTGGTGGATGTAGTTGGTGTAGTCCATGTGTTTTTGGCATCACCCATTGCTGGATGTAGTTGGTATGGTCCATGTGTTTTTGGCATCTCCCATTGGTGGATGTAGTTGGTGTAGTCAATGTGTTTTTGGCATCACCCTTTGGTGGATGTAGTTGGTGTGGTCCATGTGTTTTTTGGCGTCACCCGTCAGTGGATGTAGCTGGTGTAGTCCAGGTGTTTTTTGGCGTCTCCCGTCGGTGGATGTAGTTGGTCTAGTCCAGGTGTTTTTGGCATCTCACATTGCTGGATATAGTTGGTGTAGTCCAGGTGTTTTTGGTGTCTCCCGGTGGTGGATGTATTTGGTGTAGTCCAGGTGTTTTTGGTGTCTCCCGTTGGTGGGTGGAGATGGCGTAGTCCAGGTGTTTTTGGTGTCTCCCGTTGGTGGGTGGAGATGGCGTAGTCCAGGTGTTTTTGGCGTCTCCCGGTGGTGGATGTAGTTGGTGTAGTCCTGGTGTTTTTGGCGTCTCCCGTTGGTGGGTGTAGATGGCGTAGTCCATGTGTTTTTGGTGTCTCCCCTTGGTGGATGTAGTTGGTGTAGTCCAGGTGTTTTTGGTGTCTCCCGTTGGTGGGTGGAGATGGCGTAGTCCATGTGTTTTTGGTGTCTCCCATTGGTCGATGTAGTTGGTGTAGTCCTGGTGTTTTTGGCGTCTCCCGTTGGTGGGTGTAGATGGCGTAGTCCATGTGTTTTTGGTGTCTCCCCTTGGTGGATGTAGTTGGTGTAGTCCTGGTGTTTTTGGCGTCTACTGTTGGTGGGTGTAGATGGCGTAGTCCAGGTGTTTTTGGCATCTCCCGTTGCTGTATGTAGTTGGTGTAGTCCATGTGTTTTTGGCGTCTCCCATCGGTGGATGTAGTTGGTGTAGTCCATGTGTTTTAGCGTCTCCCGTTGGTGGATATAGTTGGTATAGTCCAGGTGTTTTTGGTGTCTCCCGTTGGTGGATGTAGTTGGTGTAGTCCAGGTGTTTTTGGTGTCTCCCGTTGGTGGATGTATTTGGTGTAGTCCGTGTGTTTTTGGCGTCTCCCGTTGGTGGATGTATTTGGTGTAGTCCATGTGTTTTTGGTGTCTCCCGTCGGTGGATGTAGTTGGTGTAGTCCATGTGTTTTAGCGTCCCTCGTTGGTGGATGTAGTTGGTGTAGTCCATGTGTTTTTGGCGTCTCCCGTTGGTGGATATAGTTGGTATAGTCCAGGTGTTTTTGGCGTCTCCTGTTGGTGGATGTAGTTGGTGTAGTCCAGGTGTTTTTGTCGTCCCCCGTTGGTGGATGTAGTTGGTGTAGTCCAGGTGTTTTTGGCGTCACCCGTTGGTGGATGTAGTTGGTGTAGTCCAGGTGTTTTTGGCGTCACCCGTTGGTGGATGTAGTTGGTGTAGTCCGTGTGTTTTGGCGTCACCTGTTGGTGGATGTAGTTGGTGTAGTCCGTGTGTTTTTGGCGTCACCTGTTGGTGGGTGTAGTTGGTGTAGTCCAGATGTTTTTGGCGTCTCCTGTTGGTCAATGTAGTTAGTTCATTCCATGTGTTTTTGGCTTTGCCCGTTGATGGATGTAGTTGGTGTATTCCAGGTGTTTTTGGCATCTCCCGTTGAGGATGTAGTTGGTGTAGTCCAGGTGTTTCTGGTGTCTCCCGTTGGTGGATTTAGTTGGTGTAGTCCATGTGTTTTTGGCATCACCCGTTGGTGGATGTAGTTGGTTTAGTCCAGGTGTTTTTGGTGTCTCCCGTTGATGGATGTAGTTGGTTGGGGTGAGTGGGAGCCCCCGGTGTTTTTTTGTTTTTGGGTCCCCTTTTTTGGTTTTTGGGGGTGTAGTTGGTGAGTCCTGTTTTTTTGGCTTCCCGTTGGTTGTAGTGGGTATCCATGTGTTTTTGGTTCCCTTTGTTGATTTGGTGTACCCGGTGTTTTTGGCCCCCCCCGTTGGGGGTGTAGTTGGGTAGTCCAGGTTTTTTTTGGGTCCCCCCCTTGGGGGATTTATTTGGTTAGTCCCGGTGTTTTTGGGTCCCCTTTGGTGGTGTAGTTGGTGTACCCATGTTTTTGTTCCCCGTTGGTATGTTTGGGTTATCCTGTTTTTTTTGGCTTCCCTTGGTGGAGTATTGGTGAAAAGGGGGTTTTTTTGGCCCCCCTTTGGGATTAGTTTTTAGTCCCAGGTGTTTTGGTCCCTCGTTGGGGGATTAGTGGTTTAGTCCAGGTTTTTTTTGGGTCTCCGTTGGTGGTTAGTTGGTTAAGTCCAGGGGTTTTTTGGGTGTTTTCCCGTTGGGGGGTGTATTGGTAGTCCGGTTTTTTGGCATCTCCCGTTGGTGGATGTATTTGGTGTAGTCCATGTGTTTTTGGTGTCTCCCGTCGGTGGATGTAGTTGGTGTAGTCCATGTGTTTTAGCATATCATTATAATGTCATTAGTGGGGTCACATGACTGATCAGTCAACCACTCCAGTCTCATAGATGTGAATATTTTTGCATATGATTATAATGTCATTAGCTCATTGATCACTCTCTTCTCAGCGATGTGAATATTTTTGCATATGATTATAATGTCATTATGTCATTGATCACTCTCTTCTCAGCGATGTGAATATTTTTGCATATGATTATAATGTCATTATGTCATTGATCGCTCTCTTCTCAGGGATGTGAATATTTTTGCATATGATTATAATGTCATTATGTCATTGATCGCTCTCTTCTCAGGGATGTGAATATTTGTGGAGCCTCTGTTTGGAGGCGGCTAATCCTCAGCTATAAGCACAGATTACATCTCGGTAACCAGAGATGCGTCGTCCCGTTGTCTGTCCGGATTCCTCGGCATCTCCCCGTAGCTGCTGCAAATAGTTCAGGAGATTTCAGGAAACTCAAGACTCGAGATAAGGAGGTAAATCCGTAAGGTGACCCCGCACAGAAGCCACATACTGCGAACAGGTCCTGCATGTGGCCCTCAGGAGCGTCCCCCTGGCCTGGCCCCAGTATATAGTGCAGCTCGCCCTGGACTCCTCCAGACCTCAAGAGTCCTGGGGTATCGGCAGCAGATCCTGTGAGCTATGGCCACCATGGATCAGAGTCACCACCTCCATCTCTTCCTCAAGCTCCTCTTCCCTGTGGTGCCAGAGGGCATTATCTGCTGGGAGAGGCAGGAGCCCGGCCGCCATGAAGGGGAGGTGGGGTGAACAATGTTAGGGAGGGGGTACGTGTCACAGTAACATCCACATAATGGAGGACCCCCCCAGCAGAACATTGCCCATCGCCTCCGCCATCTGGTCTTCTTCCCATAATGCATCAACTCCACTGGTGGGCCCCAACAATCTACTCCACTGCTGGGCCCCAAGAATCATCTCCATTGGTGGCCCCAAGAATCCACTCCACTGGTGGGCCCCAAGAATCACCTCCACTGGTGGCTCCAAGAATCATTTCCACTGGTGGACCCCAATAATCATCTCCACTGGTGGCCTCAAGAATCTACTCCACTGGTGGATCCCAAGAATCATCTCCATTGGTGGCTCCAAGAATCACCTCCACTGGGGCTCCAAGAATCATCTCCATTGGTGGCTCCAAGAATCATCTCCGCTGGTGGCACCCAGAATCATCAACAAGGGTGGCACCCCGAATGATCTCCACTGCGGGCCCCAAAAATCCACTCCACTGGGGGCCCCAAGAATCAACTCCACTGGGGGCCCCAAGAATAACAAACACTGGTGGCTCCAAGAATCATATCACCTGGTGGACCCCAAGAATCATCTCCACTGGTGGCCTCAAGAATCACCTCCACTGGTGAGCCCCAAGAATCTACTCCACTGGTGGGCCCCAAGAATCATCTCCATTGGTGGCTCCAAGAATCATCTCCACTGGTGGCCCCAAGAATCCTCTCCACTGGTGAGCCCCAAGAATCTACTCCACTGGTGGGCCCCAAGAATCATCTCCATTGGTGGCTCCAAGAATCATCTCCACGGGGGGCCCCAAGAATCATCTCCACTGGTGGGCCCCAAGAATCTACTCCACTGGTGGGCCCCAAGAATCATCTCCATTGGTGGCTCCAAGATTCATCTCCGCTGGTGACACCAAGAATCATCTCCATTGGTGGCTCCAAGAATCATCTCCATTGGTGGCTCCAAGAATCATCTCCGCTGGTGGCTCCAAGAATCATCTCCATTGGTGGCCCCATGAATCCACTCCACTGGGGGCCCCAAGAATGACTTCCACTGGTGGCTCCAAGAATCATTTCCACTGGTGGACCCCAAGAATCATCTCCACTGGGGGCCCCCAAGAATCACCTCCACTGGTGGGCCCCAATAATAACCAAAACTGGTGGCCACAAGAATCACCTCCATTGGTGGCCCCAAGAATCACCTCCACTGGGGGCCCCAAGAATCATCTCCACTGGGGGCCCCAAGAATCATTTCCACTAGTGGCTCCAAGAATCATTTCCACTGGGGGCCCCAAGAATCACTCCACTGGGCCCCAAGAATCATTTCACTGGTGGCTCCAAGATCATCTCCACTGGGGCCCCAAGAATCACCTCCACTGTGTGGCCCCAAGAATCTATCTCCACTTGGTGGCCCCAAGAATCATCTCACACTGGTGGGCCCCAAGAATCATCTCCAATGGTGTACCCAAGAATCAACTCCACTGGTGGGCCCCAAGAATCATCTCCACTGGTGGGCCCCAAGAATCACCTCCACTGGTGGCCCCAAGAATCAACTCCACTGGTGGCTCCAAGAATCATTTCCACTGGTGGCTCCAAGAATCATTTCCACTGGTGGCTCCAAGAATCATTTCCACTGGTGGACCCCAAGAATCATCTCCACTGCGGGCCCCAAGTATCACCTCCCCTGGTGGGCCCAAGAATCATCTCCACTTGCGGGCGATCATGAATCACCTCACTGGTGGGCCACCCAGATCACCTCCACGGTGGGCCCCAAGAATCCCCTCCACTGGGGGCCCCAAAAGAATCACCTCCCTGGTGGGCCCCCCCAAGAATCACCTCCACTGGTGGGCCAAGAACCCCTCCACGGGTGGCCCCAAGAATCTCTCCACGGGTGCCCCAAGAATCAGCTCCACGGGTGGGGCCCAGAAATCATCCATGGTGGCCCCCAAGAATCACCCCACTGGTGGGCCCCAAGAATAAACCCCCTGGTGGCCCCAAATAATCACCTCCACTGGTGGCCCCAAATCATCTCATGGGGCCCCCAAGAATCCCCTCCATGGTCCCCCAAAAATTCTCCCTGGGGGCCCCAAAGAATCAGCCCCCTGGTGGCCCAGAATCACCCCTCCATGGGGGGCCCCGATCCCCTCGTCTGACACTGCTCAGGTCTCTGCTAGTCTTACTCTCTGGCTGTAAGATAATAATAACATGTCTCTGGTTGTTGCAGTGCTTTGTAGCTCCAGGGGTTAACCAGTCCGGTGCCCGTTGCGATGACGGTAATCCCGGTCATTCCAGGCTGCGGCCGGATAACAGGGCGCCCACTCTTCAGCGCAGGGCGATGCTCTCACCTCTTTTTTTGGGTTTCTAGTGTTTCTCTTCTCACTCTGGAAATAGCAGGTCGGTTTCCTCCGCTAATCCCCCCCGCAGTGAACCTGGCGAGGTCACCTCGGATCACCCCCGCGTCACCCCCTGTCCGTCAGCTCTACCTCCGCACACTGTGTCCTTTTGTATGGAAGACTTTTTGGGGTAAGGGGCCGTTCACACTTACCGCATAGAAACGTCCTACAACATCGCCTATAACGGCGTGTGAATGACCCCAGTGCCCATCGAATATCCTTGATGTACATATGGCTTCTCGGGGCGGGAGGTAAGTGGCCGCTGACAAATGTGGCGCCGCTTATCATCACGGGAATGAAAAAAATATGGAAACTTTTCCTAAGACCTGATTTAAAGATGGCCGCCAAGGCTATGGAAAGTGGCCGCTGACATCTGTGGCGCCGCTTACCCTCAGGGGACTGGGGAAAGCATGGCGCGGGCTTTTAAAATGGCCGCCAAGACAATGAGGGCGGAATTAGGCAGCTGCCCCTCAATGGTGCACTGACTTGTCCAGGTACCAAGATGCCAGAATTCATAGGGCCCCCACTACCTACTGACAGGAGACGGACGCAGCAGCATAAGAGTCAGGCTGTAAATAAAACCGCCATATACCTGAGAACCCACATAGCACTTGTTATTCCCAGGTGCATTGTTGTGGGGCCCCCGAATGGGCCCCCAGATTAGCCAGACCGGCTATGGATAAAGGGCCGCATCCGCCATAGCTATCATCAACTGCAGGAACTCCTCCGATCTCTAATATTCCACCGCCGGGAAATTATCTGCAATTTTTGGAGGAATCTGGCGAAGTTCTGAGATCCGCCAATCTGTGGTCTCACCTCATTACAGAGGCTACAAGAACCCGGAGCCAAGGGGCCCGTCACCACCATCCAGGGGCCCCACACAGGCTCCAATGGGGAGTCAGGGGCCAGGGTAGTACTGGGAAGTCTTGGTCCTGCTCTTTTAATGTCGGACATTTCTAGCCGGGTGACATGTCGCATTGTCTTGCTGGAAGATCCCATCTGCCCCAGGGGAGACAATCAGCATGTATGGGTGTACGTGATCTGCAAGGAGGGATTCATACCCAAGTCAGGTGAGAGCGCCTTCCACATGGATGAGTGGCCCAGAGAATGCCCCGAAAACCTTCCTCAGACCATAACACTGCCACCACCAGCTTGTGTTCTTCCAGCAATGGTTGCAGGGTGTTTGTGCTCTGAGGTTTCTCGCCTGACACTAACGTCCATCCAATCCATGAAGCAGAAAACGTGACTCAGAAAACAACACTTTACCAATCAGCGAAGCCCAGTCCAGATACTGATGGGAAAACTGGAGCCTTCTCTGGTGTTGATCCGGGGCCCCATACACAGTAGGGTTAGCAGAGGTGCAGTGACATCCGTCTGCTCCGGGGCCCCATACACAGTAGGGTTAGCAGAGGTGTAGTGACATCCGTCTGCTCCGGGCCCCATACACAGTAGGGTTAGCAGAGGTGCAGTGACATCCGTCTGCTCCGGGCCCCATACACAGTAGGGTTAGCAGAGGTGCAGTGACATCCGTCTGCTCCGGGGCTTCATACACAGTAGGGTTAGCAGAGGTGCAGTGACATCCGTCTGCTCCAGGGCCCCATACACAGTAGGGTTAGCAGAGGTGCAGTGACATCTATCTGCTCCAGGGCTCCATACACAGTAGGGTTAGCAGAGGTGCAGTGACATCTAGCTGCTCCAGGGCCCCATACACAGTAGGGTTAGCAGAGTTGCCGAGACATCCGTCTGCTCTGGAACTGTGTGCAGACGGCCTATCACACCCTATATATCTACCAAGCCAGCGCACCACACATGACTTCCTTCATGGTCATAATAATGTGAGTGGAGTGCAGACAGTGAGTGGTGTCTGTGTAACATTTGGGGACAGGTGCAGCAGAGCCCCCGCACCAGCGGCTCCAGCTCATCGTCCCTCAGTTTTCGGGTGGTTCCTGCATACAATCCCCCTGACCCCCGCCTGTCTCCCCGCACCCTGTGACACCACTTGAGCCTTGTTTTCTGGTGTGGGCCCCGGAGCTTCCTGCCAGGATCACTCACACGAGACCGCCGCGCCAAATTACTCCATGACCTCCAATCGCGGCAACGAGAAGACATCATTATGTCCTGGTCTGACTTGACCTGAGCCTTTGATAATTGAGACCACCCAGAACCCGAGACCAAACTCCTTCAAACCTCACAGAGGAACGGAGGGCAGGGCCGGGGGCGCTCACCTGATGGCGCTGACACTTGGGGGCAGGATAATGACGCTGACACTTGGGGGGGCAGGATAATGACGCTGACACTTGGGGGACAGGATAATGACACTGACACTTGGGGGACAGGATAATGACGCTGACACTTGGGGGCAGGATAATGACGCTGACACTTGGGGGCAGGATAATGACGCTGACACTTGGGGGGGCAGGATAATGACGCTGACACTTGGGGGGCAGGATAATGACGCTGACACTTGGGGGACAGGATAATGACGCTGACACTTGGGGGGCAGGATAATGACGCTGACACTTGGGGGCAGGATAATGACACTGACACTTGGGGGGGCAGGATAATGACACTGACACTTGGGGGGGCAGGATAATGACGCTGACACTTGGGGGGGCAGGATAATGACACTGACACTTGGGGGCAGGATAATGACGCTGACACTTGGGGGCAGGATAATGACACTGACACTTGGGGGGCAGGATAATGACGCTGACACTTGGGGGGCAGGATAATGACGCTGACACTTGGGGGCAGGATAATGACGCTGACACTTGGGGGCAGGATAATGACGCTGACACTTGGGGGCAGGATAATGACGCTGACACTTGGGGGCAGGATAATGACGCTGACACTTGGGGGGCAGGATAATGACGCTGACACTTGGGGGCAGGATAATGACGCTGACACTTGGGGGGGCAGGATAATGACGCTGACACTTGGGGGGCAGGATAATGACGCTGACACTTGGGGGGGCAGGATAATGACGCTGACACTTGGGGGCAGGATAATGACGCTGACACTTGGGGGGGCAGGATAATGACGCTGACACTTGGGGGGGCAGGATAATGACGCTGACACTTGGGGGGCAGGATAATGACGCTGACACTTGGGGGGGGCAGGATAATGACGCTGACACTTGGGGGCAGGATAATGACGCTGACACTTGGGGGCAGGATAATGACGCTGACACTTGGGGGGGCAGGATAATGACGCTGACACTTGAGGGCAAGGATAATGACGCTGACACTTGGGGGGGCAGGATAATGACGCTGACACTTGTGGGCAGGATAATGACGCTGACACTTGCGAGCAGGATAATGATGCTGACACTTGTGGGCAGGATAATGACGCTGACACTTGAGAGCAGGATAATGACGCTGACACTTGAGGGGCAGGATAATGACGCTGACACTTGGGGGGGCAGGATGACGCTGACATTTGGGGGGTAGGATAATGACGCTGACATTTGGGGGGCAGGATAATGACGCTGACACTTGGGGGGGCAGAATAATGATGCTGACACTTGGGGGGGCAGAATAATGATGCTGACACTTGGGGGGCAGGATAATGAAGCTGACACTTGGGGGGGGGCAGGATAATGACGCCGACACTTGGGGGACAGGATAATGACGCCGACACTTGGGGGGGCAGGATAATGACGCTGACACTTGGGGGGGCAGGATAATGACGCTGACACTTGGGGGGGCAGGATAATGACGCTGACACTTTGGGGGCAGGATAATGACGCTGACACTTTGGGGGCAGGATAATGACGCTGACACTTGGGGGGCAGGATAATGACACTTGGGGGGGGGCTGGATTATGATGATGATACTTGGGGGGCAGGATAATGACACGGACACTTGGGGGGCTGGGTTATGATGATGATACTTGGGGGGCTGGCTGGCTTATGACACTTGGGGGGCAGGACTCTAATTTTCTGAAGCAGCCCTCCCCCCCCAGTAACCAGTCGCAGTCAGAGCAGGTTTTGACTCTTTAATATTTTTGGCATCCTGTGTCGGGAAAACAAAGAAAAAAACAAAAAACAACAAATTAACAAAAATAAACCCTCTGGTCGTTACACGGGGAAAGGACCGGGCTCCATGACCCTCTTCCCTCCCAGGAGTCCGGGCTCCATGACCCTCTTCCCTCCCAGGAGTCCGGGCTCCATGACCCTCTTCCCTCCCAGGAGTCCGGGCTCCATGACCCTCCTCCCGCCCAGGAGTCCGGGCTCCATGACCCTCTTCCCTCCCAGGAGTCCGGGCTCCCCGTGCCGTCTTCCAGGTACAGGCAGCGCCCCCGTAATGACTCTGTGGAGTACGGGGGGCGGGGAAAGAGTTTTTGTAAATTTTTCCATAGAAAAAAAAAAGTTTTTACAAGATTTTTTTTTTTGTTTAAAAAAAGGCACAAAAACAGCCCAATAAAATACGAGAGGGAGGAGTCCGCAGAGGCCCTGTGTGGCAAGAGGGATGCTACAAGGCCGGCTCCTCCCACAGCTATAGGGGGGCACATACTTAACATTTATATATAGAAACACATCTGACAAACAGTAATGGTAGTGAGTTGGCCAGCAGCAAACACAGAACTCGCCCCTCGCCGGGGTCTCCCTTCCTATTCCAAACACATGATCGCCCCTCCCCCCCTTACATGCCCCCATTATACATTCACTAGCCCCTTGACACCTGCCCCCCCCCTTGCTTTGGGGGTCTCAAACTTAGAGCAGCTTCACTTGGCACCGGGAACGCCTGTCCAGATACCTGGTGATGGCGGCCATGTTGTCGGAGACCATGTGATCACCGGGGACACCTATCCTGGTGATGGCGGCCATGTTGTCAAGAGACCATGTGATCACCGTGAACACCTGTCCAGATACCTGGCGGCGGCCATGTTGTCGGAGACCATGCGATCACCGGGAACACCTGTCCAGATACCTGGTGATGGCGGCCATGCGATCACCGTGAACACCTGTCCAGATACCTGGCGGCGGCCATGTTGTCGGTGACCACGTGATCACCGGGAACACCTGTCCAAATACCTGGTGATGGCGGCCATGCGATCACCGGGAACACCTGTCCAGATACCTGGTGATGGCGGCCATGCGATCACCGTGAACACCTGTCCAGATACCTGGCGGCGGCCATGTTGTCGGAGACCATGCGATCACCGGGAACACCTGTCCAGAGACCTGGTGATGGCGGCCATGCGATCACCGTGAACACCTGTCCAGATACCTGGCGGCGGCCCTGTTGTCGGTGACCACGTGATCACCGGGGAACACCTGTCCAATATACCTGGTGATGGCGGCCATGCGATCACCGGGAACACCTGTCCAGATACCTGGTGATGGCGGCCATGCGATCACCGTGAACACCTGTCCAGATACCTGGCGGCGGCCATTTTGTCGGTGACCATGTGATCACTGGGAACACCTGTCCAGATACCTGGCGGCGGCCATGTTGTCGGTGACCATGTGATCACTGGGAACACCTTTCCAGATACCTGGCGGCGGCCATGTTGTCGGAGACCATGCAATCACCAGGGACGCAGCGGAGGCTGTAACATTTTGCTCCACGTACGTCTCCGGTATCAGCGATGGCATAAGCTCCTCGAAAATGGCATGATACCATGTAAACCAATGGACCTGCCCCTTTAAATACCCTTAAAGGGGTCCTCCACCTCATGTACAGCTGAGAGTCCCCAGCGGAGAGGCGCTACACGGGGTTGTTTCGTTAGTAGGAGAGCAGAACTTTAGCATCAGCGCTTGGTCCCCCCATAGGACGTATTTATAGACCCCGTAGCAGCAGGTGGAGGACCCCTTTAAGCAGGGCACAGACTCTATACATGATAAAGTGAAGATGCCTTCAAAAAGCCGCCATGAAATAAAGGGGAAGCGCAGCTTTATAGAAAGAGAAATCGTCGCGGGAGGAAAAGTTCTGCTGCTTTCTGACAGGCTCAGGCGCCATTTTCAAGATCTCTGCTTGCTGGCGGTGAATGGAAACCGTTCAGGTTGATATCTGCAACCCCTTAAGGCTGTGATCACACGCATCAGATGGGGTCTGCAGGTAGATGCAGATTTGGGTGCAGTGCGAGCCACATTCGGCGGGTGTGAATTGGGCCCTAGGGGAACCGGACCCATGGACGACCGCTGGTCCCCATTAACTACAATAGGGGGCATTGTTTTAACGGAAAACAATTGCACTTTTTTTGGTAATTGTTGGCGGAATCTGCCCCGGAGACTCCAAACAGACCCAAAATCTCACAGCTGAGGGTCTGTTACAGTTGTACCCAGTCTAAACAGGATGAACAAGCACAGCAAAGAGATCTGTGCTACTTCTTAGAGGGTTGTCTAGACTGGATTCAACTGTAACGAACCCTCAGCTGCGGGAAGATTTATGGCTAAACACGTTTGCAGCCTCTGGCTGTAAAATAAAGGACTTCCTATTCACTTCCAGCAAGCAGTGATGTGTGGATAGGGCCTGATTGACATGATCTCAGAGCTGAGGGTCCGTTACAGTTGTATCCAGTCTAAACAGGACGAGCAAGCACAGCAAAGAGATTTGTGCTACTTCTTTTGTCTAGACTGGATTCAACTGTAACAAACCCTCAGCTGTGGGAAGAATTATATCAATATGTGGTTTCAGCCTCTGGATGTAAAACAAAGGCTTCCTATTCACTTGCAGCAAGCAGAGAGTTTGCAAATTCAACCTCTGAATCGGGCTGTACTCGCATAATTATCTACTCTGGATTGAACTGTAACAAACCCTCAGCTGTGGGGAGAATTATATCAATACGTTTTCACCCTCTGAATGTAAAAAAGACTGTTCCCATTTAGTTACAGCAAGCGGAGATGTTGTAAACCTGACATGTGTGAATCAGTCCTCACTAACTATCTCACAGCTGAGGGTCCGTCACAGTTACATACGGTAGAACATAGTGAAGGGAATATGTAAAAAAGGACAGCAAAGAGGACTGTTTGCATTGGACTCACTTCCAGCAAGCAGAGATGTTGCAAATTCAACCTCTGAATCGTGCTGTACTTACATAATTATCTTCTCTGGATTCAACTGTAACAAACCCTCAGCTGTGGGGAGAATTATATGAATATGTTTTCACCCTCTGAATGTAAAAAGGACTGTTCCTATTCAGTTACAGCAAGCAGAGATGTTGTAAGCCTGACACGTCTGAATCAGTCTTCATTAACTATCTCACAGCTGAGGGTCCGTCACAGTTGTATCCAGTCTAAACATACGATAGAACATATCAGTGCAGGGAAAATGTAATGAAGGACAGCAAAGAGGATTGTCTAGACTGGAATCAAGTGGATTCACTTCCAGCAAGCAGAGATGTTGTAAACCTGACACGTGTGAATCAGTCCTCATTAACAATCTCACAGCTGAGGGTTTGTTACAGTTACATACGGTAGAACATAGTGCAGGGAAGATGTAACAAAGGACAGCAAAGAGGACTGTCTACACTGGATTCACTTCCAGCAAGCAGAGATGTTGCAAATTCAACCTCTGAATCGTGCTGTGCTCACATAATTATCTTCTCTGGATTCAACTGTAACAAACCCTCAGCTGTGGGGAGAATTATATGAAAACGTTTTCACCCTCTGAATGTAATAAAGACAGTTCCTATTCACTTCCAGCAAGCAGAGATGTTGTACACAGTCAACATGTTAGAAAGCAGCAGAACTTTTTGTCACCCGATGATTAAGCTTCTTGAACATAAAACTGGACGCCGGCCCTTTAATACGTTCATCTCATGATTCGCTTCCGTAAAAGGCACTAGTAACGGGATATGGAGCCGCCGTGGTCACCGGGCGCGCTCAGTGCGAGCTCCCGCAGGGGAGGGGTCATCGAGTCGCCTTCGAAATTTGACAAATTCAAGCAGTGAATAATAAAATAACCAAAAAATAAAAAAATTCAATATGGCGGCTTCTCCATACATAGAACACGCGCGCACGTCTCATACACCTATACAGCGGTGCGTCGCTACGGGACACACGCAACGCTTGACTACTTCTGTGGTTTGTACGCGGGGGCCCCCGAACGCACCAACGTCATGGACGAGAGGGGGGGGGGTCGTTTGCGGAAGGGGCGGACGTTATCGGACACGTACAAAAAAAGGGGGGGAGGGGGGGTGGGGTCTGACCGGGGGCCCGGCGCAGGCGGAAACCACACCAAAAACTAAAAAGGCCTGAAAATCAGGTTATTACACGACTCCTCGGAACACGGCGGCAACGCAGGTTTTTGTTCTTCCTTTTTTGACACATAAATTTTCTAAAAAAACAAAACAAAAAAAAAAAAAACCTCCCCTCCACCCAACCTCTATAAAGTGTAGCAGCGGCAGCCATTTTGCTCAGTAAGATTTGTCTGTAGTGTTATAGAATTTATCACCCATTTCTCGAAGTCCCGGGCTGGGTGCCCCAAATTAAAAAAAAAAAACAAAACATAAAATTAAAAAAAGTGGCGCTTTCACTTTAAGAAAAGATGTTTTAACCCTTTTTTTGCAGCTGTGTAGAAGATGAACTGGTTGCAGTGGGATCTGGAGAAAAAAAATGGATGCTACGACATTGGCGAGATGATCCCCTCGCTCTTAACACTTCAGCCAAACATGGTCAAGCGGGATCCAGGTCTTGTACTCCAGTCACATCCAAAGCTGCACGGACTCATAGCTAAGGCTCTGTGCACACCACTGCTCGGAGCCCATGTCAGGATTTGTCAGCACTTCAGCCTAAGACTGTTGAACTGGATCTGCGTATAACAGTGATCAATCAGGTCCGATACTCCAGTCACATCCAAAGCTGCGCAGACTCATAGCTAAGGCTCTGTGCACTCCACTGCTCGGAGCCCATGTCAGGATTTGTCGCCACTTCAGCCCAAGACGATCAAACTGGATCTGTGTATAACAGTGATCAATCAGGTCTTATACTCCAGTCACATCCAAAGCTGCACAGACTCATAGCTAAGGCTCTGTGCACTCCACTGCTCGGAGCCCATGTCAGGATTTGTCGCCACTTCAGCCCAAGACTGTTAAACTGGATCTGTGTATGACAATCAATTCTGTATAACGCTGATCAATCAGATCTGATACTCTAGTCACATCCAAAGCTGCAGACTCCTATTTAAGGCTTTGTTCCCACCACTGTTCAGAGGCTATGTCGGGATTTGTCGCAACTCTGGCCCAAGATGCTCAAACAGTATCTATGTATAACGTCAATCAATTCTGCATGATCAGGTCCTATACTCCAGTCACATCCAAAGCTGCACAAAAGCATATCTGAGAGACTGTTCACACCACTGCTTGCAGCCCGTGTCAGGATTTATCAGCACTTCAGCCTAAGATGGTCGAACTGGATCTGCATATAGCACTAATCAATCAGGTCTGATACTCCAGTTACATCCAAAGCTGCAAAGACCCATATCTAGGGCTCTCTTCCAATCACTGCTTGGAGCGTATGTCAGGATTTGTTGCAGTTTTGGCCCGAGATGGTCAAACTGGATCTGCATATAGCACTAATCAATCAGGTCTGATACTCCAGTTACATCCAAAGCTGCAAAAGCGCATATCTAACTCTCTGTTCCCATCACTGCTCGTAGCCCATGTCAGGATTTGTTCCCACTTCAGCCCAAGATGGTCAACCTGCATCTGCATATAATACTGATCAATCAGGTGTTATGCTCTAGTCACATCAAAATCTGCAAAGACTGATCTCGAAGGCTTTGTTCCCACCACTGTTCGGAGGCTGTCAGGATTTCTCACAACCTTGGCCCAAACTGGTCAAACTGTATCTACATATAATACCAAAAAATTCTACAGGATCAAGTCTTATACTCCAGTCACATCCAAAGCTGCACTGACATGTCTAAGGCTCTGTCCACACCACTGTACTGAGCCTCGGTCAACATCTGTTGTTACTTCAGCCCAAAGTCATCAAACTGGATCTGTGCAGAATGAATAAAGTTGTACACGATCAAGTCTTATACTCCAGTCACATCCAAAGCTGCACAGACTCATGCCTAAGGCTCTGTCCACACCACTGTACCGAGCCTCTGTCAGGATGTCGTCACTTCAGCCCAAGTCATCAAACTGGATCTGCGCAGAATGATTCATTTTGTATAACGGCGATCAATCAGATCTTATACTCTAGTCACACCCAAAGCTGTAAAGACTCTTATCACCACCGTTCGAGCGTCTGTCAGGATTTATCAGATTTGAGGGGGAAGAACAGCGCAGAAAGCAGACACCACAACAGATCCGGCGCCGCCGCCATGATTTCCGTTACACCGCGCCGGAATCCTGTCGCCCATGGAGTCTGTTGGTGTCCACTGAAAACCAGTCCGGTCTCCTGTTTCCGAAACCTCTGACGCGGGTGTGAACCGGCCCTGAACTCCAACGTGATAAAATCCTCGCTGCCTGCAACCAACACAAGGCGGAACTCACCGCATACAGACTTTACATTGAACTCAATGATAAAACTGTCTGCGATGAGCTCCCCCTGGTGGTGACAAACAAATTAGTGTTTGTATTAATAAGTAAACGTTCTCGTTTGGCCGACACCTTGCGATACCCTCTACTTTGCTGTACTGCATTTTAGGAGATGTAGTGTAGTTTCTACCTCAGCAGGGTGAATGCAGCTTTGGCTGTGACAGGACCATTGAGCGTGCTCAGTAGCAGCTTTTCATGCAGATATTCGGGGTCTTCTCGGTCTCTTTAGTCCTTGGGATCCAGAGATTCGTTTCCTGGTCTCCTCAGAGCCGAAATACTCGGTGCCTTGCGCAAGCCGAACACTTGCCTCCAGGAAACGGCGACTTCACCTCACAGATTTGACCCCGAATTTATGGCAGAAACCAGGGGGGATCCTCCGGCTGATGAAACCCTTTGACCTCGTCACATTCCAGCGAGTCGCCACAGGCGGCCATGTTTCGGTGGTCCCCTCCCTCCCCCACCAAGCCTCTTGGTTTCAACTGGATAGTATGGATTCTGAATGATACATTGAATTCCTGAGTTTATCAGAGGTTGGCGGGGGGCCGGGGGCGTCGTCTCGTTGCCTCTTGCGTTTTAGGCTCCGCCATCAGTTTTGTTCCCATCTGGGAGGAGTCTCACAATCGGACGGACCGCGGAGTCTCCTGTGTCTCGCCAGGTCTGCTGCCGAGATGAGGCTCTGCCAGACTGGTTGCTAGGGACGCATTTGCTTAGCAACCAGTATTCAATGAGGCCATGTTAGATTGGTTGCTAGGTAGGCAATGCCATAGCAACCAGTGTGTTCCATGAGATAGTGACAAACTGGTTACTAGGGAAGCATTGTCTTATCAACCACTGTGTTTCATAAGGTTGTCAAGCAATATGACCCTAGCAACTGGTTCTAAGGATGCAATACCTTAGCAACCAGTGTTTTCAATGATTTTATCAGACTGGTTACGAGGGACGCACTGTCTTAGCAACCAGTGTGTCCAATGAGACTGTGCCAGACTGGTTACTAGGGAGCCACTTCCTTAGCAACCACTGTGCTTAGTAAAGGTTGCCAAGCAACATGACCCTAGCAACCAGTGTGTTCAATGAGACTGTACCAGACTGGTTACTAGGGAGGCACTTCCTTAGCAACCACTGTGCTTAGTAAAGGTTGCCAAGCAACATGACCCTAGCAACCAGTGTGTTCAATGAGACTGTACCAGACTGGTTACTAGGGAGGCACTTCCTTAGCAACCACTGTGCTTAGTAAAGGTTGTCAAGCAACATGACCTTAGCAACCAGTGTGTTCAATGAGACTGTACCAGACTGGTTACTAGGGAGGCACTTCCTTAGCAACCACTGTGCTTAATAAAGGTTGTCAAGCAACATGACCTTAGCAACCAGTGTGTCCAATGAGACCTTGACAGACTGGTTTCTAGGGACACATTGTCTTAGCAACTAGTATGTCCAATGAGACAGTACCAGACTGGTTACTAGGGAGGCACTTCCTTAGCAACCACTGTGCTTCATAAAGGATGTCAAGCAACATGACCCTAGCAACCAGTGTGTCCAATGAGGCTGTGTCAGACTGGTTGCTATGGACGCAATGCTTTAGCAATCACTGTTTAATGAGGCTGTGGTACACTGGTTACAAGGAATGTGTGCTCAATGAGGTTGATGCAGACTGCTTACTAAGGACCCATGGTCTTAGCAACCAGTGTGTTCCATGAGGTTGTCAAGCAACATTACCTTAGCAACCAGTATGTTCAATGAGACTATTCCAGACAAGTTGCTAGGGACGTATTGCCGTAGCAAACACTGTTTAATGAGGCCATCAGACTGGTTACTAGGGACGTATAACGTTAGCAACCATTGTTTTCAATGAGGTTGTCAAGCAACATGACCTCAGTAACCAACGTGTCCAATGACCCTGTGGCAGACTGGTTACTAGGGACGCATTGCCTTAGCAACCAGTGTGTTCCATGAGGTTGTCAAGCAACATTATCATAGCAACCGGACTGGATATTAAGGAGGCATTACCCTAAGCAACCAATGTGTCCAATGAGACTGTGGCAGACTGGTTACTAGGGACGCATTGCCTTAGCAACCAGTGTTCCATGAGGTTGTCAAGCAACATTACCATAGCAACCAGACTGGTTACTAAGGTTGTATTACCCTAGCAACCAGTGTGTCCAATGAGACTGTGCCAGACTGGTTACTAGGGATGCATTGCCTTAGCAACCAGTCTGTTCCATAAGGTTGTCAAGCAACATGACCCTAGCAACCAATGTGTCCAATGAGACTGTGGCAGACTGGTTACTAGGGACGCATTGCCTTAGCAACAGTTGTTCCATGAGGTTGTCAGACAACATGAACTAGCAACCAATGTGTGAAATGAGACTGTGGCAGACTGGTTACTAGGGACGCATTACCTTAGCAACCAGTGTGTTCCGTGAGGTTGTCAAGCAACATTACCATAGCAACCAGACTGGTTCCTAAGGATGCATTGCCTTAGCAACCAGTGTGTTCCATGTGGTCGTCTAGCAACATGACCCGAGTAACCAATGTGTCCAATGACACTGTGGCAGACTGGTTACTAGGGACGCATTGCCTTAGCAACCAGTGTTCCATGAGGTTGTCAGACAACATGAACCTAGCAACCAATGTGTGAAATGAGACTGTGGCAGACTGGGTACTAGGGACACTTTACCTTAGCAACCAGTGTGTTCCTTGTGGTTGTCAAGCAACATTACCATAGCAACCAGACTGGTTACTAAGGATGAATGCCTTAGCAACCAGTGTTTCATGAGGTTGTCAAGCAACATGACCTTAGCAACCAATGTGTCCAATGAGACTGTGGCAGACTGGTTACTAGGGACGCATTGCCTTAGCAACCAGTGTTCCATGAGGTTGTCAGACAACAAGACCCTAGCAACCAGTCGGAATGGAGCATAGGGCAGAAAGTGGGGGCTATTCATTAAATCGGGCCATCTTTTTTTGGGACACAGGGTCTGCGGCTCCCTGCAGCCGCCCCCCAGGAGGGGTTCGGTGGGCGCTAGTCTTCACGAGTCCGTCCTGGCCTTGCATGAGGTGGCATCTCCTGGTGGTGCTGGTGGATCTGGGTTGCTGGGTTAGATGAACGGATGCTGGCTGATAGAAACCGAATCATTTGTGCAAAATCAGAAGGAGCCGGAGCTGCGACCCCGGGCGCTGCAGTCCGCGAGCTGTGAGGCATCTCGGAATAACGGAATCGGTGGCTAGAAACCTCCGTGCGTTATAAGCTCTGTAACAGTTCAAGCACTTCATCGACCCCCGCTATCGCCACGCGCCCCCCGCCATGGTCACCACCGTCACGAGGGTCCGGGCGGACTCTCTTATTGCATCTCTGGATGGAAGGGCGGACCCCCAATGACCCAGGGCAGGTCACCTCCACCCATAACAAAGAGGGGAGATGAACTTTTTTTTGGTCCTAGAAGAGGGGGACGGGTTGCGCCGCAACCACAAGAAGCCCCTGGGGGTAACGGTACGTACAGTGTGTGACAGGCAGTGCAAGGCTGGATGTGCGGGTCTCCACTCCAGAGCCGGCGGGTGCGGGGGAGACGGGAGGCACCCTCCACTAACACTGGCGTCCCTTCTCTCGAAGCTGCGGGCGGTGACCACGGCCTCTGCGGAGGGGTCAGGAGGACTCTTCCAAGGCATTGACCACCTGTTCCAGGATATCGGGGCAGTGATCTGCGATCTGCTGGAGGATGGCGTTGGCGAATTCCTGCAATTCTGCGCCCTGCTGCTCGCAAATCTCCTGCTCCTCGCTCAACTGTAAAACAAAGGCAGAGAAATTCTTAATACACAGTACAGTCACATTATTATGACCACTATCTACTTTCAGCATCAGTAGCTCATGAAGGAGAAGTCCTATGTGGTGCGCTGGCTTGGTGGGTATATAAGGTATGATAGGCTGTCTGCACACAGATCCCCGCTGCTGTCATGGGTAAAAGAGATGGCTACAAAAGTGTGTGAGGGTGGAGGACACACTACGGGGGAGCAGCTCCCCACCAAAATGACACCAGAGGGCGAGCACATATGTGTCTAACACAGCAGCGAACCTACTGTGTATGGGGCCCCGGAGCAGACGGATGTCACTGCACGTCTGCTAACCCTACTGTGTATGGGGCCCCGGAGCAGACGGATGTCACTGCACCTCTGCTAACCCTACTGTGTATGGGGCCCCGGAGCAGACGGATGTCACTGCACCACTGCTAACCCTACTGTGTATGGGGCCCCGACGCAGACGGATGTCACTGCACCTCTGCTAAGCCTACTGTGTGTGGGGCCCCGGAGCAGACGGATGTCACTGCACCTCTGCTAACCCTACTGTGTATGGGGCCCCGGAGCAGACGGATGTCACTGCACCTCTGCTAACCCTACTGTGTATGGAGCCCCAGAGCAGACGGATGTCACTGCACCTCTGCTAACCCTACTGTGTATGGGGCCCCGGAGCAGACGGATGTCACTGCACCTCTGCTACCATAATGGGAATGGGGCCCCGGAGCAGACGGATGTCACTGCACCTCTGCTAACCCTACTGTGTATGGGGCCCGGAGCAGACAGATGTCACTGCACCTCTGCTAACCCTACTGTGTATGGGGCCCGGAGCAGACGGATGTCACTGCACCTCTGCTAACCCTACTGTGTATGGGGGCCCGGAGCAGACGGATGTCACTGCACCTCTGCTAACCCTACTGTGTATGGGGCCTCAGAGCAGATGGATGTCGTGCACTCTGCTAACCTACTGTGTATGAGGCCCGGAGCAGAGGATGTCACTGCACCTCTGCTAACCCTACTGTGTTTGGGGCCCCAGAGCAGACGGATGTCACTGCACCTCTGCTAACCCTACTGTGTATGGGGCCCCGGAGCAGACTGATGTCACTGCACCTCTGCTAACCCTACTGTGTATGGGGCCCCGGAGCAGACTGATGTCACTGCACCTCTGCTAACCCTACTGTGTATGGGGCCCGGAGCAGACGGATGTCACTGCACCTCTGCTAACCCTACTGTGTATGGGGCCCCGGAGCACACGGATGTCACTGCACCTCTGCTAACCCTACTGTGTATGGGGCCCCGGAGCAGACGGATGTCACTGCACCTCTGCTAACCCTACTGTGTATGGGGCCCCGGAGCTTCATCGGCAGAAAAGGCTCCAATTTTCCAGGCAGTATCGGGATTGGACAAGTGTTGTCTTCTCCGATGAGTCACATTTTCTGCTTTATGGAATGGATGGACAAACACTCTGCAACCATTGGTGGAAGAACACAAGCTGGTGGTGGCACTGTTATGGTCTGGGTTTTTTTTTCAGGGCGTTCTCTGGGCCACCCATATGTTTAAGGCGCTCTCACCAGATTTGGGTATGAATCCCTCCTTGCAGATCCCGTACACCCATACATGCTGATGGTCTCCCCTGAGGCAGATGGGATCTTCCAGCAAGACAATGCGACATGTCACCCGGCTAGAAATGTCCGATATTGAAGAACAGGACCAAGACCTCCCAGTACTACCCTGGCCCCTAATTCCCCAAATGAGCCTGTGTGGGGCCCCTGGATGATGGTGTTGGAGTCACTCCCTGCCCATCTAGCTTTTGTCTAGGCTGCACACGCCGGGCACTCTGGTCACAATAATATGACTCCACTGTGTATGTCCTCATAGACCAGGACTAGTCTAGCACTGCCGCCCCCCGTGCTCACCTCTTCGGCCGTCATCTTCTGCAGCCTCTGCTCCCAAACCGCCTGGTTGTCGTCCAGGTAGTAGGAGTCGGGCGGGCGAAGCGCTTGCAGGATCTGGGGGTCTCGGTCCTGGCACAGAGTAGTCAGATGCCCGATGTACAGTTTGAGTTTGCTGCGATTCTGGTCAAGGTCTAAGAGGGGCTGGATCATCTAGGAGAGAAGAGAAGGCCGGGGGTTAGATGGCGGCACACCCGAGCACGACTGAAGAGTCCGGGACGACCGGAGCAAGCAGAACCTGGACCTCTCCCGATTCTGTGAACGACCCAATAGCTAGAACAAGAGGAAGCGAAGGAAGGAGACATCACAGGAGCCACGGGCACAACATGGCACAACACGGGCACAAACATCCAACACCATGGAAAGGTAAAGCGCCACTGCTCCCTGCTGCTTGCTGTCAGTGTATGGAAACACTCGTTTTCATCGGATACATATGGACCCCGCAGCAGCCTGACCCAGAGGGGAGCAGGTGAACCCCCCTGATGGGGCCCAGAAAGAACAAGCCCTCCTATGTTTATTAGATGGAGAAAAAAAAAAAGTTCTGAAACTTGTTAAAGATGAAAGCCAAAAATCCGTAAAAAGCTGCATCATGATATAGGACAGCGGTGACTATATATAGGAGGGATATTGGACAGCGGTGACTATATAGGAGGGATATAGGACACCGTCGACTGTATATAGAATGGCGGTCACTGTATAGGTCAGGTATACAGGAGGGCGGTGACTGTATATAGCAGGTATATAGAATGGCGAACACAGAATAAAGCAGGTATACATGATGGCGGTCACTGTAGAGGTCAGGGATATAGGAGGGCGGTGACTGTATAGGTCAGGTATATAGGATGGCGATGACTGTATATAGCAGGTATATAGGCGGTGACTGTATAGGTCATGTATATTGGACGACGGTGACTGTATATAGGATGGCGGTCACTGTATAGGTCAGGTATACAGGAGGGCGGTGACTGTATATAGCAGGTATACAGAATGGCGGTGACTGTATATAGCAGGTATACAGGAGGGCGGTGGCTGTATATAGGATGGCGGTGCGATAGGTCGGTATTAGGATGGCGATGACTGTATAAGCAGGTATAGGCGGTGACTGTATAGGTCAGGTATATTGGACGACGGTGACTGTATATAGGATGGCGGTCACTGTATAGGTCAGGTATATAGGACGGCGGTGACCGTATATAGGATGGCGGTGACTGTATATAGGATGGCGGTCACTGTATAGGTCAGGTATATATCACGGGGATGAGCCGCAGTATCAGGTGTTAAGCGGCGTGGGTCAGTAGATACCGTATCTGGTGGTCACGTTCACAGACAAGGGTGCAGGCGGCTGCCGGGTGACGTGTCTTAGCGCCGGCCGCGCTTGCAGAGAGGCTGTCAGCACCGGATAAGGCGGATATTGAGGCTGTGACAGAAAGCAGCAGCTGCCGCAGATACGGGGCCCCCAGAGGCCTGGAAAACTGATAACATTGGAGAAGAGGAGGCCGCGAGATAGCGAGGACCTCGCCAAAGAGGGCGCCGACATGACAAGACCGCCGCGAGGAGACAAAGGACATGAGGTCAGCGCTGGAAATCAACTGGAACGCTCTGCAGCTGACACTGCTCATCAACTCCTCACCGGCCTTAGTATCTCTGCTGTGGGGATAGTCAGGTTCAACCTACCCGACTCCACTGAGAGTTTGTTACAGTTGCATCAGTGTCGGACTGAGTTATATGGCCCACCGGTGGAGCCGACTCTTGGGGGCCACCGGTGGAGCCGATGATACATTGGGAAGAGGAGGCCGGTGGATAGCGATTCTTCGAGGGGCGCGCATGACAAGACGCGCGTGGAGACAGGACATGAGGTCAGCGTGGAAGATCAATGACGCTCTTGAGTGACTGCTCATCCAACTCGTGACGGCCTGTATCTCTGCTGTGGGGATAGTCAGGTTCAACCTACCCGACTCCACTGAGAGTTTGTTACAGTTGCATCAGTGTCGGACTGAGTTATATGGCCCACCGGTGGAGATGATTCTTGGGGCCACCGGTGGAGTTGATTCTTGGGGTCACCGGTGGAGATGATTCTTGGGGCCCACCAGTGGAGCCGATTCTTGGGGCCACCAGTGGAGCCGATTCTTGGGGCCACCAGTGGAGCCGATTCTTGGGGCCACCAGTGGAGCCGATTCTTGGGGCCACCAGTGGAGCCGATTCTTGGGGCCACCAGTGGAGCCGATTCTGGGGCCACCAGTGGAGCCGATTCCTGGGGCCACCAGTGGAGCCGATTCCTGGGGCCACCAGTGGAGCCGATTCCTGGGGCCACCAGTGGAGCCGATTCCTGGGGCCACCAGTGGAGCCGATTCCTGGGGCCACCAGTGGAGCCGATTCCTGGGGCCACCAGTGGAGCTACTGCACGTTTCTTCCTTTCTGCCTTCCTCCCTGAAAGGTAACCACAGAATCGCTATTCCCAGGGGCCCACTGGGAGACCCCCTGCTCCCTTGCGGTCCAGTCCAAACCTGGTTGCATCCGATCCTCTGGGATCAGCATGTATCTCTCCTGTCTTGATAGTTCGTTACAATGTATCAGTGCAGGTAACGCATCAATCCGCGGATGCAACTTGAACAATCCCTCACCCACAGGAACACAAAGTAGATTAGAAAGTTGCAGAACTTTTCAGTCCAGAGGCCGGGATGGGGGACGGATGGGATATGGTGGATGCGGAGGCCACGGCGCATTAAGCTGAGATTTGTTACACATGACGCAGCGGCCTCGCGGGAGCCGCCCCAGTCTCATCCATCAGTCTGACCCCCACGTATGACACCCCGGGGAGCGCTCTGCTCACGCCATCATCCTCTGCACCCCCCTCTTAAAGCGACACTCCGCCGCCAGTCTCTCTATCAGGCTGCACAGATTAGGTCCGTCTATTGCTTTCTGGTATCAGCCACCTCAGTGTCGAGAACACTTATTTTCCCTGATTTATTATTTTGGAGGCGGTCACCCCGCCATCTGCTTGCAATTATACGGACGGTAGTCGTTGGCGTCCTCCGTGCTTTGATCTGCAGGTGTAAAATCAACAGGGTGGGGGTCCGGATCGAGGAAGGAGGGGAGCACAACATGTAGCTGGAGGGGGCTTTATCCGTCTCCGGAAATAGACCTCTGCTGTCACAGCTTTCCTAGTCCCGAATCACAAACCGGACTGGTAATGGCGGCCATATTGCTTTATAGAAGCCCTAGAGTGCAGGGGACAACAAATATGGCGGCTCCACACAGCTTTCACTATTAACCCCTAAAGGGCCACAATGTCGGCGGGGCAAACAGGAGCTGGTATTCGTGCCCTGCGCTGGGTGAAGCAGGGGCTCCGGGGTCTGATGACGGCCAGGACCCTGCTCTAATGGTAGAGAGTAGCCCAGACCTGTTTAACCCCTTAGATGCCGCAGTGAGGACTGACCGGGGCGTCTAAGTGGTTTTAGAGGGAGGTGGTTCCCTCTCACCCCATTGGCCCCTCCTGTGATGTGCTCCTGGATGGGATTACATGGTGCCGGGGACCTATTGAAGGTTCCAGGTCTTTCTTCTGTGGTTTTAGGCCCTGCCAGTAGGATGCCGGGCAGTGCTGCACCCACAGCTATATCGTCATGTATCACATAATGCGGTGTATTATATCAGCAATCAAATCATTACATGTTCAAGTCTCTTGGAGGGACTGAAAGATAATAATTAAAAAAGAAAAAGTTTAAGAAAAACAATAAAAAAAAAATCTCAAGTACGATAAAAATAAATAAATCTAAATTCCCACTTTTTTCCCTAAGAGAATCGCAATCCATGGAAAGAAACAAATAAAAACAACATATAATTGGTATCGCTACCGCCTTAACGACCCAAACTGCGTCTCATGTGGTGAACAGCGGCAAAAAAAAAAAAGAACACGGCCATAGCGGCATTTTTTTTTTGCTAACTTTCTTCTTAAAAAAAAAACAAAAAAAACAAACCACAACATAAAAGTCAGCAATCAAGAAGAACCAAAAGTCATCCCGGAAAAAACAAGCCCAGACTGGTAATGGAAAAATGAAAACGTTCTGACTTCTAACACACCCGGCGTACTGTGCGTACAGTACGTGCTGCAAAACTGTGTGTGAACATACCCTTATGTATGAAAACTGTGTCGCAGTAAGACTGTCCTTTTTGCCCATAGCAACCAATCAGAGCTCAACTTTAATTTTTTTTTATTTATTTTTTTTAAACTGCTCTGGAAAAATGAAAGCTGAGCTCTGGTTGGTCGCTATGGGCAACAAGGACCGTCTTAGGCCCCGTTCACACGGCTTATTTCGGAACGGATTTGCCGCCGAATTTACGATCGTAAATTCGTTCCGAAATCAGTTTGAAAGAAGTGGCAGGCCATTTAATATTGGTTTTAATGGGAAATACGTGTCGTCGTTCAGACGACACGTATTTCCGTGCCTTATTGCCGTCGCGGATTTGTGGCCGCAATACGGCCGGAAAAACAATTAGCCTGGCAATTATTGTGCCGGATTTCGCGATGGATTCACCCCATATAATGGATGGGGATTGTAAATCTGTCGCGAAATATGTGCCACACTTAGTGACACTTATTTCAAACTGATTTGCAACTGATTTTAGAACGTATTTATGATCGGAAATCCCACGTAAATACGTTCTGAAATAAGCCGTGTGAACATCGCCTAACTGCTAGAATTATACACTTTGGGCCTCATTTAACAGTAATCCTTTCTTTGTTGCCCATAGCGACCAATCAGAGCACAGCTCATACAGTGCTCTGGAAAAATGAAAGCTGAGCTCTGATTGGTTGCTATGGTCACTATTCATAGAAGGCCTGCAGCAAGACTGTGGCCCATAGCAACCAATCAGAGCTCAGCTTACTTTTGAAAGCTGATCTCTGATTGGTTGCTATGGGGTACACAGTCCTGCTGTGGGCCTCTTCGCTTTAATTTCTCCAGAGTACTATATAAAATGTCAATTAAGCTCTGACTGATTGCTATGGGCCCCAACTGGTTGCTATGGGCAACAAAGAGTCTTACTGCTGGACAGTGTTCATACAGAAGGCCCATTGTTTTGTTGTTTTTTTTAAATTATTTTTCTTGTACAAAAGTGAAAAAAAATATTAAAAAATCTACATAATTCTGGCATTGTCCCACTGCCCCATAGTGATCCCAGCAGGTTAAGGGTCCGCCTACACGGCAGGGTTTACAGTCGGATTTTGACAGAGTTTTCAGATATGAAAACCGTCAAAATCCGACCGTGAATCCGTCCCCATAGACTTCGATAGAAAATCCGAGCACAAGTCTAGACAACTCGGATCTCTGAACACGCACGTTCTTCTGGCGGATTTCCAACGCTAAATGTACCGTTCGATGTCAATGGGCCGGACGAATCCGAAACCGACCGCAAAATCCGCAACATAAAAACGAAAATTGTAAAAAACCATCGGATTCTGCTATTGCCGTGCGGATGCGGCTTTACCGTATGGGGACTTTTTTTTTTTTTGTTCCAGTCCTTCCTGAAAGAGTTAATAAAAGTGCATCAATTAATTAGAGGTTCCCCAACAGGGAGGCAGGAAGAGTTAAGCAAGCCCTCCTACAGCAAAGTCGACAGGAGCTGAAGAAAGTTCTTGCTCCGCTAATGCGAGGGGGAACAAAATGGAAGAAAATCCCCACTTGGTCCTTAAGAGGTGCCAAGGACGCAGCCATTATCCCTGTATCGATGCACTATGAGGCGGCAGCCATGACAGCAGTCACCCAGCTTTCCCAGGATCAGATCTAAATAATTGGATTGTGTATGGAGTCATTTCCTCAGACAGTTCTCTATGGAGGGGGCAGGGGTATCCTCAGCGGGCGATCCCCCGAGATAATCCTCTTATCCAGGGGCCGATCCTGGTGACAATGGGGAGATAACAGATGAAATGGAGCGCGGAAAAGCGCGTTAAGCCGCCCCCGCCGCGCAAAAAAGGGTCAGGAAGCTCCAAAACCTGTGCGCAAACTAACCCCATTAGAAAAAGATGCTCTGGTGGCGAAACCGTGTTAATAAAGATATTAAATGGGGGGGCTCATGTGGAGGCGCGGAGAGGGGGACGATCGGAGGAGCAGCAGCGGCACAGTGTAACAGAAACACTGCTGAATGCAGCCTGCAGTGTAAAGTATGGAGGTTTCTATAATCCCGCTGATGGGGGCTGCAGTGTAGAGTATGGAGGTTCCTATAAACCCGGTGATGGGGGCTGTAGTGTAGAGTATGGAGGTTCCTATAATCCAGTTGATGGGGGCTGCAGTGTAGAGTATGGAGGTTCCTATAAACTCGGTGATGGGAGCTGTAGTGTAGAGTATGGATGTTCCTATAATCCAGTTGATGGGACCTACAGTGTAAAGTATGGAGGTCCCTATAAATGAAATTAAGGGACCTAAGTTAAAGTATGGAAAGGGTTTCCCATAATTTATTTTGGGGGGACTATGTAAGTTTTGGGGGTTTTCCTATTTAAACCATTGAGGGACTCGGTAAGTATGGAGGTTTTCTTAATCCAATTGATGGGAGCTGCAGTGTAGAGTATGGAGGTTCCTATAATCTAATTGATGGGACCTACAGTGTAGAGTAAAGAGGTTCCTATAATTCAATTGATGGAACCTGCAGTGTAAAGTATGGAGGTTCCTACTATCCAGCTGTTGGGAATCTATATCTCCCAGCATTCCCTTATAGCTGATGCCTCTGAGTATAAACAATGACTCTTTCCATTCACTGACAGCAAGCAGAGACAGTTGCAGAAGCTGATACGGTAGCTCCTAGGGACAGGATCAGTGTAGAAGCGTCTGCATTTTGGCAGTGACTGGGTTAATCCCACTTGAGGGGGCAGTAAGTTTGGAGACTTTTCTTGGTTGAGGGGGGGGGGGGGATGCATTTTGGGAATGTGAGTGAGGGAAGAGAGACCTTCCTCTCGATGCAGTCCTCGGAGGCGCTGAGATCTCGCCAAGGGACACAGTGTTTGTGAGCGGCTCGTCAGAAGTGCCGCCAGCCCCAGCTTCACCTCACACTGAGGCGGGAGAGATCTGAGAACGCTCCCCTCCGGAGGGGTCCGGCCGAGCCCCCGGCGCAGACAAGATCCCATGGATGCGCCATTGTCGCTAGGCTGTGCAAACGCAACGAGAGACCGGACATCACCGCGTCCGAGGAGAGCAACACGGGCGCCGCAAACCTGTCACAGGAACCTTGCGGGCTACCCACAATCCCATAGCTGGTGGGAATGGGCAGGGGGGGGGGGGGGGGGGGGTTGAGGGGATAAAAACCCGCACACCGAAAAAGCGTGAGGTAGCTTATAGTATACAGGATTTACAGAGGGGTTATATAGGAATTTAGAGTGGTAGTGGTGGACAGAATTATAGATGTAAATAGTATAGAGGAGTATATGCAACAGTTATATATATGTATAGTATAGAGGGGTGTATAGCACAGTATATAGATGTATGGTATAGAGGATATATAGCATAGTATATAGATGTATGGTATAGAGGATATATAGCACTAGGCTATATAGATTGTATGTTTAGAGGATATTATAGCTACAGTATAAGTGAGGTAACAGTATAAGGGTGTATGTAGTCCAGTTACTTATGTATGGTATAGAGGAGATCTAGCACAGTAAATGATATATGTTAGGGCGTATAGTACAGTCATACATATATGTATAGAGGGTGTAAAGTACAGTATATAGATGTATAGTATAGAGGATATATAATACAGTATAGAGATGTATAGTATAGAGGATGTATAGTACAGTATATAGATGTATAGAGGATATATAGTACAGTATATAGATGTATAGTATAGAGGGGTGTATAGCAAGTAGTCTATGTAATTAGTCAGTAGAGGGGTGTATAGCAAGGTGTCTATAGAGTGTATGGTATAGAGGATATTATAGCGTGTGTAAGGTATAATAAGTTTGGGCGTATAGAGGGTATTATATTGTATAATCACTGTATATAGATGTATGGTATAGAGGATATATAGCACAGTATATAGATGTATAGTATAGAGGGGTGTATAGTACAGTATACAGATGTATGGTATAGAGGAGATATAGCACTGTATATAGATATATAGTATAGAGGACGTATGTTATTGCTAGTATTATAGATGTACAGTGGATGTATAGTACTGTATACAGAGGTATAGATAGTATATAGTATACGTATCTATATTTCCACTAGTCACCTCCAAAGCTGCTGTTCAAAACTCTATTGACTGGAAAACTAGACTTCGCTTCTGTGGAAAATCCACTTTGAATAGTTTGTACTGCACACATTGTAACAAAGCTTCTGCTGTGAGCTCAACCTATGAGACACACAATGTACCTGAGCTCTGAGAACTCGCGCACTGTTTCTAGTTACTTATGTTGCTCCTATATTCAGTGACAGCTAGCAGAGGTCTTACAAAGGATGCCGGCTGCCAGAGTTCTGTCAATGATGAAGGTGAACCATCGGTGCCTGCTGTGGATCCCATAATGCATTTGTGCCTCTGTCTAGTAAATAGTGAAGGTGTACCTAGATGGGAGTGCTATCCCGGAGGATGAGTCACTATAGAGCGGGCACTGTCGCCAGGCAACAAAATATTGTGGCGTCTGCCGCTGGCAGGAATGTGACGGGCAGAGCTAAGGACATGATAAGGACAATGGCCGACACTTAACATCACACCCCTCGCCGGCCTGAGGGTCCCAGATAAGAGGTGTCTAGGAGGGGGGCACAGCTACGGGCAAGCCACGGGAATACGTCCAGCAGATGGCGCTATTTTAATTATATATAAAACCTGCAATAGGGAGTCCTCCCTGTGTGCCCACCCTTACCACCCCCATAACAGAATGAGCCCCCCAATTGGGGTGAACCAAGGAGCAGCAGAGGGGAACTTCTGCAGGCCATAAACCATCAATGCTGCATAAGATCACTGCTAGCTGTCAGTGAATATAAACAGTCCGCCACCCGCAGGCCATAGACCGCCGCTATTGGTAGTCTGAATCTGCAAGCAGACAACCCAAAAATACTGCAACCGGCCAATGGACTGTCTTTCAACTCTGCAATATAGGACCTCTGCTAGCTGTCACTGAATGGAAACCCCAGGCCACCCCCCCCGCAGGCCGGAGTCTGATGTTTCTGGTAATCAACCTCTGCAGTCACACAAATAAAAAAATACTGCAACCTGCTAATAGGCCATCTTTCAATTCTGCAATATAGGACCTCTGCTAGCTGTCACTGAATGGAAACCACAGGCCATCCCCGCAGGCCGTAGTCTGATGTTTCTGGTAAACCACCTCTGCAGTCACACAAATAAAAAAATATTGCAACCTGCTCATAGGCCATCTTTTCAATTCTGCAATATGGACTCTGCTAGCTTGTCATGAAGGAAACCACAGGACCCCACCCCCCCCCGCAGGCCCGCAGTCTGTGTTTTAGGGAAAACCAACCTCTGCAGTCAAACAAATCAAAAATACTGCAACCTGCCAATGGACTGTCTTTCAATTCTGCAATATAGGACCTCTGCTAGCTGTCACTGAATGGAAACCACAGGCCATCTATCCGCAGGCCGCAGTCTGATGTTTCTGGTAATCCATCTCAGCAGTTAGACAAATCAAAAAAACTGCAACCTGCTAATAGGCTTTCAATTCTGCAATATAGGACCTCTGCTAGCTGTCACTGAATGGAAACCACAGGCCATCCCCCCGCAGGCCGTAGTCTGACGTTTCTGCTAATCCAAATCTGCAGTTAGCCTGTTAGCAGATTGCATTTTTTTTTTTTTTGATTTGTCCGTTTTTCAATTCTGCAATATAGGACCTCTGCTGGCTGTCACTGAACAGAAACAAGCAGCTATCACCGCCCCGCAGGCTGTAGTGCGCCATTTTCGGTGGTCTGCATTTACCAATGGATTTAGGAAATTTCTGAAAACACAGCTCGTAGATTGACTTTCAATTCTGCAGAATTTTCAAAATCTCCGCTAGCCATCACTGAATGGAAACAGCAAAAAAAAAAAAAATCATATTATGGAAATTCAAAGCGTCTGTTCTAATGGGATCCAATCTGAACTGATACATTGTAACAAACGAGGACTGGAGATGGATTTGTGCTGCTGATGGATTGATCTCTGCTACCTGTCACTGAATGGAAACATAAGGGAAAAGGTCATTAAGTTCAAAGTGTCTGTTATAACTGTATATAATCCAGGCTGATACACTGTAACAAACTATGAGGACTGGAGACAGCTTTCTGCTGCTCCTGGGTTGATCTTACAGCAGAAGCTTTGTTACAATGTATAAGATTTTTCAATGTGAGGACTGGGGACAGCTTTGCGCTGCTGATGGCTTGATCTCACAGCAGAAGCTTTGTTACAATGTATCAGATTTTTCAATGTGAGGACAGCTTTGTGCTGCTGATGGGTTGATCTCACAGCAGAAGCGTTGTTACAATGTGTCAGATTTTTCAATGTGAGGACTGAGGACAGCTTTGTGCTGCTGATGGGTTGATCTCACAGCAGAAGCGTTGTTACAATGTGTCAGATTTTTCAATGTGAGGACTGGGGAAAGCATTGCACTGCTTACGGCTTGATCTCACAGCAGAAGCTTTGTTACAATGTGTCAAATTTTTCAATGTGAGGGCTGGGGACAGCTTTGCGCTGCTGATGAGTTGTTCTCAAAGCAGAAGCTTTGTCACAATGTATCAGATTTTTTCAATGTGAGGACTGGGGACAGCTTTGTGCTGCTTATGCGTTGATCTCACAGCAGAAGCTTTGTTGTAATGTATAAGATTTTTCAATGTGAGGACTAGGGACATCTTTGCGCTGCTGATGAGTTGTTCTCAAAGCAGCAGCTTTGTCACAATGTATCAGAATTTTCAATGTGAGGGCTGGGGACAGCTTTGCACTACTTATGGGTTGACTTCACAGCAGAAGCTTTGTTACAATGTATCAGATTTTTCAATGTGAGGATTGGGGACAACTTTGTGCTGCTGATGGGTTGACCTCACAGCAGAAGCTTTGTTGCAATGTATCGGATTTTTCACAGAAGCGGGGAGGAGGAGTGGGGGGGAGGGAATTACTCTGGACAGGAAAGGGTTACCGCAGCCTCTGTTTTCAGACCCCCCTCTTTTTTCGATGATCTGGTGACAATGCTTGAATAGGCGGCAGTTATGTCGCCGCCGTGGTGGAGGCAGCAGGTTCCCATAGACATCACAGGTGCGGAGTCCTCTGCATTCCACTAATTACATGCTCCATGAACTTCTCCAACATCAACAACAAGACAAGGGGGCGATCCCACCCCCCAGAAAAGCGGGATTAAATCCTGATTAACCCCTTCACCTTTCGCTCTCAGCTCCTGGGGAACAAAGCGTCACTTTCATGATGTAATTGCAGTGTTGGGGGGAAGGGGGGTATCTCCACTTCAAAGAAAGCTGTGATTTGTGTGGTACATGCCCCCAAAGTTTCACTAACGAGACCCCCTGGCAGCGCGCCACAATGCCCGCTGCAGGCAGGTAGGGCAAAGACAGAGATCTATAAATTACTATGAACAGCGCCCCCAATGGACGAAATGATCAGTACAATGATGAATGACGGAGGCACGATAGCGCCCCCGTCTCCTCCTGGACGTATTCTGTATTACCAGGTGACTGCATTTTGGATGAGAGACCCAGAGAATGAGGGGTACAGCACATGCCAGGGGCAGGAGGGGACGACATGCAGAGAGACCGGACAGATACAGACATGCAAGAGCTCAGGACCAAAATATATCCAGTTCTCACCGTTCTGAACAAAATGGCTGACCTAATCATCTCATTGGTTATGCCCAAATACCCTCCTCATCGTCCTGACAGATGATGAGGGCAGTGGTAGCAGCGTGAGGGATGAAACAAACAGCTGGTTAGTAACATTGTATACACATAACACACAGGGTTACAGAGATCCCAGATCATACAACCTGATTGTGCTACAACCAGATCTGACTACAATCTCATCTGACAGATCACAATGCTGTGTTCTCCATTCTGTTCTATGGGAGTTCCCAGTACAGGGGAGCGCTGTGTTAATCTTTCCATTCTGTTCTGTTGGAGTTCCCATTACAGGGGAGCGCTGTGTTTTTCCATTCTGTTCTATGGGATGTTCCCAGTACAGGGGTGAGCGCTGTGTCTTTAACTCTGTTCTATGGGAGTTCCATTACAGGGGAGCCTGTGTTCTATACTCGTTCTATGTAGTTCCCAGTACAGGGGAGCGCTGTGTTTTTTCATCTCCATTCTGTTTCTAATGGAGTTTCCCAGTACAGGGAGCGCTGGGGTGTTCTCCATTCTGATCTATGTGACTTACCCATTACAGGGTGAAGCAGTGTGTTTCTCCATTTCTGTTCTAAATGGGACTTCCCATACAGGTCGAGCGCTCTTTTACTCCATTCTGTTCTATGGGAGCTCCCAGTACAGGGGAGCGCTTATGTTCTCCATTCTGTTCCTATGTGAGCACCCCGTACAGGAGAGTCACTGTTCTCCATTCTGTTCTATAGAGTTCCCAGAACAGGTTAGCGCTGAGTGGTTCGTCCAATCATTTCTAATGGGAGTTCACATACAGGAGCGCTGTGTTCTCCATTTCTGTCCTATGGGAGTTCACAGTACAGTGTAGCGCTGTGTTCTCCATTCTGTTCTATGGGACTCCCAGTACAGGGGAGCACTGTTCTCCATTCTGTTCTATATGGAGTTCCCAGTACAGGGGAGCGCTGTGTTCTCGATTCTGTTCTATGGGAGTTCCCAGTACAGTAAGCTGCTGTGTTGTTCCTCCATTCTCCTCTATGGGAGTTTTCCCAGAACAGGCTAGCGCTCCTTTTCTCCATTCTGTTCTTAATAGGGGTTCACATAAAGGGGACGCTGTTTCACCATTCTTTTCTAATGGAGTTTCACAGTACAGGGGAGCGCTGTGTTCTCCATTCTGTCTATGGGAGTTCCCAGTACAGTGAGCGCTGTGTTCTCCATTCTCCTCTATGGGAGTTCCCAGTACAGGGGAGCGCTGTGTTCTCTAATCAGTTCTATGGGAGTTCCCAGTACGGGTAGCGCAGTGGTTCTCCATTCTGTGTCTAAGGAGTTCCCGGGGTTTGAGTACAGTATAGCGCTGTGTTTCCCTCCATTCTCCTCTATTGGTAGTTTCCCAGTACAGGGGAGCGCTGTGTTCTCTAATTCGTTCTATGGGTAGTTCCCAGTACATTTGTGCGCTTGATGTTCTCATTCATTATCTATGGGAGTTCCCATTACAGGTGAGCGCTGTGTTCTCCATTCTGTTCTATGGATTTCCCAGTACATGGGGATGCGCTGTGTTTTCTCCATACTGTTCTATGGGACGATCCCATACAGTGGAGCGCGTGTTCTCCATTCTGTTCTATGGGACTGTCCCAGAACAGGGGAGCGCTGGGTTCATCCATTCTTTTCATATTTTGTATCTCACATACAGGGGAGTGCAGAAGTTTGTTGTATTCAGAACTCCAGTAGAACAGAATGGAGATTCGGACACAAGTATGACTTGCCCTCTATTCTGAGCCAACAGTCTTGAGTGCCTATTCCAGAGATAGGTGGGGGCCACACCTATCAGACTTGTGTGATGATGTATTCTATCCATATACCATCATAGTCTATGGTGGGAACACCCCTTTAAGCATATAGAGGGTGACTGATCTTTGTGCTCATCTACCGGGTGATATCCATACGAGACCACCCAGACCTGCTGGGTCCCACAGGTCGGACCTACCTGATCGGGGGAGGGCTTATGGTTCGTTTGGTTGGCCTGGGCAGACGTCTTCAGGTGATCGGCTTCGTAGTTGTCCGCCATCAGCTTCATCCTGTTCTGCGTCTGTGATCAGAACGAGAAAAAATATGAGCACCGGTCGTTATATGGCGGTAACTGGAAAATGCTACCGTATATAGATCCTGCATGTCACCCGTGTGTAAGTCGTCACCCAGCTGTCCCGCACTCCTTCAAGGCAAATCTGCCATTCAGGAGACTAGGAAAGCTGGGTGCTCAGCCCAGGGGGAGCTGTAGAGGACGTCACATAAGAGCGGACACAAGAAATCTCCCATCCCTGCTCGGGAGGGCGGCGTGCACCTGATCCTGGATGTGTACAGTAAAGGGTTAACAGCGCATCTGTCGATCAACAGCAACCCCACCCCCCCCTCGAATACACTAAAGGGGTCACCCAGCCACAACAAGGACAAGGGTTAACAGCTGAATACATACGTGGGACATCAGAGCAAAACACGCACAGATGTGCCGCACACAGTCAGAGGGGGCTGCTGACACAGCCATGTCACCCCCCTGTTGGGCAGTAAAATTTACACAACAGGACAAACCTATACCATGGGCATGTATCACGCTCAGGACGCTGCTCTGCCGACTGGAAACAGGAAACAACTCCATGTTCCCAAGAGCAGGACGCTCCCGAGGGCTCGTGTGCCAGCGACAGAGGCACAAACAGGTGGGAAGAGGACAATGCAGACTCCAGAGCTGCGCTCACTATTCTGCTGGTGCAGTCGCACTTGTGTACATACATTACTTATCCTGTACTGATCCTGAGTTACAGGCCATAGTTATACTCCATAGCTGCGCACACTATTCTGCTGGTGCAGTCACTTGTACATACATTACTTATCCTGTACGAATCCTGAGTTACATCCTCGTATTATCCTCCAAGCTGCACTCACTATTCTGCATTGTGCAGTCACACTGTGTACATACATTACTTATCCTTAAGCTGATCCTGGATTACATCCTTTATTCCTCCTGCCAGAGTCTGCGCTCACTAATCTGCTGTGCAGAGTCACTGTTGTACAGACCATTACTTATCCTTACTGATCCCCCCCCGAGGATTTACATCCTGTATTATCCTCCAGAGCTGCACACACTATTCGGCTGGCGGCCGTCACTGTACAACATTACTTATGCCTGTAGCTGATCCATAGTATACATCCTGTAATAACCTCCATAGCTGCTCACACTAAGTCTGCTGGTGCAGTCACTGATGTCTCACAGACATTACTTATCCTGTACTGATCCCGAGATACATCCTTGTATTATCCTCCAGAGCTGCGCTCACTATATCAGCTTGTGCAGTCACGTTGTACCTACATTACTTATTCCTGTACTGAATCCTGATTTTACATCCTGTATAATCCTGCAGAGCTGCGCTCACTAATCTTCTGGTGCAGTCCCTGTGTTATACAGACATACTTATCCTGTACTTGATCCCATTTACATCCTGTATTAACCTCCAGAGCTTCGCTCATTATTCTGGCTGGTGCAGTCACTGTACATACATTACTTATCCTGTACTGATCTGATATTACATCCTGTATTATCCTCCTAGCTGCACTCACTATTCAGCTTGATGCAGTCACTGTACATTACATGTACTTATCCTGTACTGTGATCCTGAGTTACATCCTAATTAACTCCAGAGCTGCTCTCACTACTCTGCTGTGCAAGTCACTGTTACATACATATACTTATCCTTGTACTGATCCTGATAACATCCTGTATTATCCTCCAGAGCTTGCACTCCACTATCTGCTGGTTGCAATCACTGAACATTACATTACTTATACTGTACTGATCCTGAGTTACAACTATATAATCCTCCAGATGCTGCACTCACTCTACTGCTGGAGCAAGTCACTGTACAATACAATACAGATCCTGATGTACATCCTGTAATATCCTCCATAGCTGCACTCACTATTCTGCTGGTTGCAGTTCACTGTGTACATACAATAACTTATCCTGTACTGATCCTGGAGTTACATCCTGTATTATACTCCATAGCTGCACTCACTAATTCTGCTGGTTGCAGTCACTGTGTACATAATTACTTATCCTGTACTGATTCTGAGTTACATCCAGTATTAAACTCCCAGAGCTGCACTCACTATTCTGGCTGGTTGACAGGTCACTGTTGTAACTACATTACTTATCCTGACTGATCTGATGTTTACATCCTGTATTATACTCCAGAGCTGCCTCACAATTCTCTGGTGCATTCACTGTGTACATACATTACTTAACCTGTACAGATCCTGAGATACATCCTGTATTAACCTCCAGAGCTGCGCTCAACTATTTCTGCTTGTTGCAGTCACTGTGTGAACATACATTACTTATCCTGTACTGATCCTGATTACAACCTGTATTAAAACCTCAGATATGCACTCACTATTCTGGCTGGTGCAGTCACTGTGTTACATACAATTTACTTAACTTGTACAGTATCCTGAGTAAACATCTTTGTAAATTATACTACATAGCTGCGCTCACAATTCTGCGTGTGCAGTCACAGTACAACATTAACTTATCCTGTACTGATCCATAGTTATCATCCTGTAATATCCTCCATAGCGCACTACTATACTGCTGGTGCAGCCTCCACTGTGTACGGATACTTACTTATCCTGTACTGATTCTGAGATAATCCTGTATTAATACTCCATAGCTGCGCTCACTATTCCTGCAGGTTGCAGTCACTGATACATACATTACTTACCTGTACTGATCCGATATACATCCTGTATTATACCTCCAGAGCTGGCGCTCACTATTTCTGCTGTTCTCAGTCACAGTACATACCTTACTTATCCTGTACGATCCTGGGTTATCATTCCTTGTATTATCCTCCAGAGCGCACACACTATATCTGCTGAGGGTGCAGGTTCACTGTACATCATTACTTATCCTGTACTGAACTGAGTTACATCCTGTATATATCCTCCAGACTGCACTACCACTAATCTGGCTGATGCATCACTGTACAAACAATACTTAACCTTTACAGATCCTGATTTTACATCCTGTATTATACTCCAGAGCTGCTCACACCTATTCACTGGTTCAGTCCACTGTGTACAATACATTACTTATCCTGTACTGTTTATCCTGGGATACATCCTGTATATCCCCAGAGCTGTCTCACACGTATCTTCTGGTGCAGTCACTGTACATACATTACTTATCCTGAACTGACCCTTAGTTACCTCCTTTATTATCCTCCCACAGCAGCGCTCAACCATTCGCTGTGCAGTCACTGTGTAACATACTGTACTTAACCAGCACCGATCCTGAGTTACATCCTGAATAATCCACCAAGCTGCTCTCACTATTCTGCTGGTGCAGTCACTTGTGTACCATACATTATTTATCCTGTACTAGTTCCTGTTTACATTCCTGTATTCTCCTCCAAGCTGCGGTCCCTACAATATCTGCTGTGAAAAATAAAAAAAAAAAAAAAAAAAAAAAAAAAAAATTAGGGGGGGGGGGTTAAAAAAAAAAAAAAAAAAAAAAAAAAAAAAAAAAAAATAATAGGGGGGGGTTTTGAAAAAAAATATATAATATATAATTTTATTAGGTATGTTTAACAGTCCACTGTGTACATACATTACTTATCCTGCACTGATCCTGATTACATCCTGTATAATCCTCCAGACTGCCTCACTATTCTGCTGGTGCAGTCACGTGTAATACTTTTACTTTATCCTGCACTGATCCTGAGTTACATCCAGTATTATCCTCCAAGCTGCACTCAGTATTCTTGCTGGTGGCCAGTCACTTACATACATAACTTATCCTGCACTGAACCTGAGTTACATCAGTATTATCCTCCAGAGCTCACTCACATATTCTGCTGGTGCAGTCACTGATGTACATAATTACTTATCCTGTACTGATCCTGAATTACATCCTGTATAAATCCTCCAGAGCTTCGCTCACTATCTCTGGTGCAGGTCACTGTACATTACAATACTTAGCCTGCGACAGTAACCTGAGTATACATCCAGTAATTACCTCCAGAGCTGCACTCACTATTCTGCTGGTGCAGTCACTGGTACATACATTACATAATCCTGTACTAGATCCGGATTACATCCTGTATTAATCCTCCCGAGCTGCACTACACTATTCTGCTGTGCAGTCACGTGTACATACATAACTTATCCTGTACTGATTCCAGATTACACCCTGTAATTATCCCCTCCAGAATCTGCGCTCACTATTCTGCCTGGAGCAGTCACTGTAAGAAATTACATAACCTGTACTGAACCATAGTTACAACCTGTATTATCCTCCAGAGCTGCGCTCTACTGAGTCAGCGTGTGCAGTCACTGTACATAAATTACTTATCCAATACTGATCCTTGAGTTACAACCTGTATTTATCCTCCAGAGCTGAGATCACTATTCTGCTGATGCAGTCACTGTGTCAAACCTTACTGATCCAGAGTTACATCCTGTATTATCCTCCATTAGCTGGCACTCACAATTACTGCTTGGTGCAATTCCACTTTACATACATTACTTTATCCTGTACGTGATCCTGAGTTACATCATGTATTATCCTCCATAGCAGCGCTCACTATTCTGCTGGTGCAGTCCACTTTAACATATCATTACCTATCCGTTACTGATAGCTGATTATGTACATCCTGTGTTAAACTCCAGAGCTGCGAGAGGACTATTCTTGCGGTTCAGTCACTGTACATACATTACTTATCCTGTACGAACCCGAATTACATCCTTATTAATCCTCCAAGCTGCACTCACTATTCACAGCTGGTGCAGTCACTGTGACATTCATTACTTATCTGTACTGGACCGAGTTACATGCTGTAATGAATATCCTCCAGAGCTGCACTCACTATTCTGCTTGTGCAGTCACTGTACATACATTACATATCCTGTACTGAACTGAGTTACATCCAGTATATACCCTCCAGAGCTTGCACTCTCTGATTTCTGCTGGTGCAGTCACTGTACAATACATGTACTTATCCTGTACTGATCCTGAGTTACATCTTGGTAATATCCTCCAGAGCTGCCTCACTATTCTGCTGTGCAGTCTACTGTACATACATTACTTATCCAGTACTGGATCCTGAGTTACATCCTGAATTATCCTCCAGAGCTGTCACTCACTATTCTGCTGGTGCATCCACTGTACATACAATACTTAACCAGTACAGATCCTCGAGTAACATCCAGTATTATTCTCCATAGTCTGGCACTCACTATTGCTGCTGGTGGCAGTCCACTGTGTACATACGATTACTTATCCAATACCATCCCTGAGTTTATCATCCTGTATTATACACCAGAGCTGCGCGTCACAATTCTGCTGGTGCAGTCACTGTGTACATACATTATTTATCCTGTACATATCCTGAGTTTACATCCTTGTATTATCCTCTCAGACTGCACACACTATTCTGTCAGTGCAGTCACTGTACATCACATTACTTATCCTGAAATGATCCTGAGTTTCATCCTGTATTATACTCCAGAGCTGCACTCACATATTCAGCTGGAGCAGTCATTGTCAACTACAATTACTTATCCTGCACAGAACCTGAAGTACATCCGTAAATTAGTCCCTCCAGAGCTACACTCACTATTCGCGCTTTGGTGCAGTCACTGTATACATACATTACTTATCCAGTTACTGATGCCTGTATTTACATCCTTATTTATCCTCCAGAGCTGCACTCACTAATTCTGCTGGTGACAGTCACTGTGTACATACATTACATATCCTGTACAGATCCTGAGTTACATCCTGTATTATCTCCAGAGCTGCGACTCACTTATTCTTGCTGGTTTCATCCTGTGTACATACATAACTTATCCTGTATGGATCCTGATCTCCCTCCTGTATTTTTACTCCAGAGCTGCACTCCCTATTCTGCTGGTGCAAGTCACTTTACATACATTAACTTATCCGGTCTGGTACGGAGTTTACATCTCGTGTTTATACTCCATAGCTGCGCTCAGCTATTCTGCTGGTGCAGTCCACTGTAGCATACATAACTTATCCTGTACTGTATCCTGAGTATACATCCGTATTATCCTCCAGGAGCTGCGCTCACTATTCTGCTGGATCAGGCACTGTGTACAATACATTACCTATCCTGTTACTGATCCTTGAGTTACATCCTGTATTATTCCGCCATAGCAGCCGCTCCCTATATTCTAGCTGTTGCAGTCACTGTAAAATACATTACTTATCCTGAGTAAACATCCCGTATTATCCAACCAGAGCTTCGCTCACTATTCTGCTGGGTGCAGTCATTGTCACATACATAACTTATCAGTACTGACCCTGAATTACATCCTGTATTATCCTCCAGAGCTGCGCTCATTATTCTGCTGGTGCAGTCACTGTACATACATTACTTATCCTGTACTGATCCTGAGTTACATCCTGTATTATCCTCCAGAGCTGCACTCACTATTCTGCTGGTGGATTATATGTAGTTCTCTGTGGTGGGGCGGCTCCTGCTCTCAGATATCTCTGCTATTCTGGGGGAGCGGGACCCCGGGGGCGGGCGCTGCAGGTAGCGGTCGGGGATGTCAGGGATCCTGGGGCTTCCTTCATTCCTGGGTTATTAGGTAACGGGTCGGGATCGGCGGCTTCTCCCCGGATTATTTATTCTGCTTCACGATGGAAGAATTTCGGGCTGAGTGACTGTTATTGGACGGGCGCTGGGAATCCGGGCTGCGGAGCTGACGATCGCCGCCTGTCCGACGCCGCATTCCACAATACCTTCCCTGGGGCGCCTTTTTGCTCCCGGGAAAGCGGGAAAAAACCCCCCCCCAGACCTGCACCCAGCTCTCCCCAGTTCGGGGCGCAGAGCGCTAAATTTTTGGTCTTTTTCCCGGGAAGGGAAAAAAAACTCCCCCCTCCCCCCGAGCGAACGGCGGAAAAACATCCACTCCGTTTTTGGGGCCAGACATGGGGGGGGGTTTTCGAGCAGGGGATGGAGGTTTTTGGGGGTTTTTTTGGCCCTGATGACAGAGATAGAACATCTGCCCAAAGAGGGTTTGAGGGGGGTTGGGGGGGGCCCCCCCCCCCCCCCCCGTCTACCCCCGCCCCCAATTTTTTCACTTAAAAAAACTTTTCCCCCCCCCCCCGGAAACATTAACCTTTAATGTACCGGCTTTTTTTTAATGCCCGTGGTGGACTAAAAATTCCCACGTGTCGGGTTTTGGATGTGTCCCCCCACGACGAATTCATTTGGGAAAACCCGCGAGGGAAAAAAAAAGGGTGTGATATAAAGAGGTCACCCCTTTCCAGAGACTACGAATGGTCCAGCCCATGTGATGTGATGATGACACAACATTGGCTTGTGCAGAATGTACCAATAGGGGGGAGGAAAAGGGGGTCTGGGGGAAAGGGGGATTTTCCTCCTGCTCACACCAAAGGCGCCGTTTTTGGGGGGGCGGGCTTGATGTAATACTTGAATATAGAAAAGGGTTTTTTTTTCCCCCCTTTTTTCTCAGACGTGTGAGAGGCAGCGGCAGCTGGGAGCGGTTTCATCTGACGTCACCCTTTTAGTTATGGACTGTCCCCCCCTATCTTGATTTATAACGGCCTCCCCCAGGGGTTTAAAACCCCCTTTAACATCTAGAGTGTCAGCTCCACTGCCGAGTAAAAGCAGCATAGTCCGGAACCCATTCAAAGCTGGCGTCCCCCCAGTCACGGTTCTTATTTTTCTCCAAATACAGTAAGGCTGCTGCCCTTATCCCCCCCGCTGCAGTCAAAGCTGCGGGGTTCATCCCCCAGCTGCAGTCAAGGGGCGTGCCCATACTCCAGCTGCAGTCAAAGCTGCGTGTCTTATACTCCACTGCAGCCCCCAAGCGCGTCCCCCAAACCCGCTGCAGTCAAGGCTGCGTGTCTTATACCCCCATGCAGTCAAGGGCTGCGGTCTTACTCCAGCTGCAGTCAAAGGCTGCGTGTTCTACTCCAGCTGCAGTAAAAATGCGGTCTTTTAACCCAGCGCAGTCAAGCTGCGGGCCCCTTTACTCCAGCTCACAAGGCTGCGTGCTTTAAACCCCCAGCGCGTAAAAAGCTGCGGTCTAATTCCACCCTAGTCAAAGGCGTGTCTAACTCCACGAGCCCCCCAAAGCTGCGTTCTATACCCAGCTCAGTCAAACCTTTTTGTCTTATACCCAGTGCAGTCAAAGCGGGTGCTTAACTCCACTGCGTCAAAGCTGGGCCCTTTTACTCCAGCGCAGCCCAATGCTGTTTATTCCACTCAGTCAAACGTAGCCAACTCCACCATCAAAGCTGTATGCCTACCCCTGCAGTAAAAAGCTGATGCCATATCCAGCTGCAGTCAAAGCTGTATGCCAACCCCCAGCTGCAGCAAAGCGTATCCATACTCCAGCGGGTCCAAAGTGTATGCCTACCCACGGGCATCAAAGCTGTATGCCAAACCCAGCTGGTAAAACTGTTCCATACCCACTGCATCAAAGCGTATCCCCTACTCCACTCAGTCAAAGCTGTATCCAAACCCCGCTGCATCAAAGCTGTATGCCATCCCCTCCAGCTCAGTCAAAGTGTAGCCTACTCCAGCTGCGCCCCAAAGCTGTATGCCATACCCTAGCTGCAGTCAAGCGAAGCCAAAATCCTACCCCGTCAAAGCTTTCCCCAACCCAGTCACTTCAAACTGTATCCTAACCCAGTCACATCAAAGCGTTGCTATACCCATCCACCCAAAGCGGCCCCTTAAACGTAGCATGCCAAAAGCGCAAGTGTATACCGCATTCTGCACCCACAATTGTGCAGAGCAGGCTGTGGTTTTTACACTCCCTGCAGCTGAGCTCCCCCAGCCTGTGCTAAAAGCTCTGGCGTGAAGAGCCCCTTGGGGGGGCGCCACCTCGCTTCAGCGCTGCACCAGCCGGCCTTCTCCCGTTCAGGCGCCACCCCTCCCCTGCGTCTTCTTCTTCCGGGGACAGGGAGAGCTCGGCAGGCGATTTTGGGCGTCCTCCCCTATGGGGGCGAGCAAGCTTCCGCTGTGGGGAAAACGGGGGAGGTGAGTGCGCCCGTCACAAAAACCCTCCCACTGCGCCCCCGGGGGGTGGGCCCCCCCCTTTCCCTTTGGGGATAGGGCCCCTCGCCCCGTGCGGGTTCGGGGGTTTTAGGGCACCCCTGCCCTGGTGTTGGGGGTAAAAGGGGGTTATAGGGCACCTCGCCCTGTGCTTGGGGGTTTTCAGGGGGGGGTAAAATAGGGCACCCTCGCCCCTGTGTGTGGGTTACATGGGGGTGTTTGGGGGCCCCCTCCCCCCTGGCTGGGGGAAACAGGGGGGGTGTATAGGCACCCCGTCCCAGGCTGTGGGTACATGGGGGGTATAGGGCCCCCCTCGCCCCGTGCGGGGGTTTG
>JAODAL010017856.1:37500-76447 GCA_025379985.1 Phyllomedusa bahiana | reverse complement strand
TGCTGTAGAAGAATCCCCCACGGGTTTCCATTAATAGTCAAACGCGGGTAAAAAAATGGTTGGAGAAGGGCAGAGAAAAAGGAAACCCAAAGGGTTGGAAAAATAAGAAAAACAAAAAAAAATCTTCTACTCCAACGGAAAACAACATCAGAATCTGAAGATGCAATCAGGAGAAGGATCTGGGATCAAAACATTATCCTCTTCGATCCTGGGGGTTTGTGGGCCTGGTGTTTGAGCACCGGCAATGTTTCAAAGGGGCAATACAAATACCCCATCATTGGCGGGAAAAGGGACAGGTTGTGAACCCAAATGAAACTCAAATTTCAGGAGATTAAAAATGCAAATGTCCCTTTTTTCAACAACCCATTGTTCTCTTAAAGGGATCGGAAAAGGGGGGGATTATTAGAAATAACAATAAAATGGAGCATTCAAGTGTTTAAATTTACCCCTTTATAGACTAACAAAAAAAATAAAAAAAACAGGTTTTGGCATAGGGCCCTTACAATTACTCCTATCCCCGTTTTAAAGAGTTTTTTTTGGTAAAAGATTTTAATTCTTTGTAAAAGGTTGGCTTTACAAAATATAAAAATGAAAAATAATAATGAGAAAACTTTAGGAAATTAGGGGAAAAAACATTGGGTGATCTTGAAAAATTCAGATTGAAAGTAAAGGAGCCCCCATAATTCTAGATATCCTTGACTTTTTTAAAACCAAAAAAATTGGAATACACCCCCGATATCAAATAAAAATCTATTGGATCTTTGGGAAGTAGAAAACGCAAGTTTAAAAAAAATACACTCAGACGAAAACCATTTTTTAAATTTAAATTTGGAGGAAGTGTAGCTTTTTCAAAATTAAAATCTAAAGGGAGATGAAATCAAACCCAGTGAAAAGGTGGAATATTGTCATTTTAAAAAAAAAATGACTAAGAGAAATGGTTGAGAAAATACTTGATGATTCAAAACATATAAAGGGGCTTAAAAAGATCCAACTAATGAGTATATTAAGGAATTAAAAAAGGGTTTTGGATTGGGAATTGAGAAAAAATTAATTACTGGGGAGTGTGTTGGGATTATTATCCCAAAGTTGAAATCGGCACAGTTTTTATGTTGTCGAAAATTTTTAGATCATGCGATAATTTAGGTTAAAATCTGTGCATCATCTATTAGATGTGCCATTTTCCTGGCACTTCCTGTCATTTTTAGCGGCATAAGCAAATCAGCTTACAGTAATGAGCAGGGGTTGGATGTGTGTGCACGTCATGACTGGGATTGTGTGATGGTTATTGCAGATTGGCGGAAAAATCACATGACATCGTTTTACATAGAACAGCCATTCAGTTCAGTGTCTTACTCAGAGTCTACAGAGCAGAAGGACATGCGAGCTCTGCCTAGTGATCCAAACAGATCAGCGAATTAATTATTTCTTCACAGTAGAAGCTCTAACTTGTTAGCTGTGTCCTTACAACATTTAGTTAGAATTAGAGATGGGAGATATTTATGTCAGTTAGGTAGTTGTAATTTTAAAGGTAGCATCTACCGCTGTAATAGTCTATGTGGGGGACGTGTGATGGAGGGCCCATCACGAGGGCGTGAAAAACAGACAAGACTTTTATAAAGAATGATGATAAAGTTCTACCAAGAATTACGTGTTAGACATTGTCACTGGGCAATAGCTTTATTATAACAGTTTTTCTATTGAAAATATTTCCGGTTATTGGGGGGCTGACTGAATCTTATATTAGGATACCTACATCTTTCCTAGTAACTGCAGGTAATTTGTTAGGTGCAAAAACTCCACTTTATATTATCAGTATACATTTCAAGATAGGTGTTCATTTTTCAATTTGCCCTTTCCTACCTTTGTTGATATATCCACCTTTGCAGTTTTAATTAGGAAGTCCAGCAATTTTGTAGGCAGGCACAGCGTGAATGAAAGGTGCCACAAAATACTTGTATTATGACACGAATAAATTTTCAGATAGTGGTCTTTTTGACTTTGGCGCACTACAGCTGTGTTCATTGAGGCTCCTTGCACTTAAATGTGAATATCTGCAATTTTGTAGAGTCACCACAGGTGAATTGATAGGATGCCAAAAAATATACCTTTTATTATCCGAATACATTACAGATGCGTGTTTTTTGGCAACTTTTGCCCAGTCCAGTTTTGTTGATAGTGAGCGCCACCATGGCATGAATTGTTGAATCCAAGCAATTATGTAGTTAACACAGTGAATTGATTAGGTGCCAAAAAATACCTTTTATTATCCGAATACATTACAGATGCGTGTTTTTTTTTGCACATTTTGCCACAGTCACAGATTGTTGATAGAGCCAACCATTGCAGTTGATTTATGAATCCAGACTAATTATGTAGTTACCACTGGTGAATTGGATAGGTGCTCCAAAAATACCTATTTATTATCCGAAACAATAAAGATTCGTGTTTTTTGACATTTTGCGCCAGTACAGATTATTTGGATTGATCTACTTTGCAGTATTGATTTGAATACAGCAATTTTGTAGTCACCACAGGTGAATTGATTAGGTGCCAAAAATACTTTTATTATCTGATATACATTACAGAAAAGTGTTTTTTCACTTTGACGCAGGCCATGCTTTGTTGATAGTCTACTTTGCGTTAAATTTGAATACAGCAATTTTTTGTAGTCACCCACAGTGAATTGATAGTGCTCCAGAAAAATACTTTTATAATCCGAATTAATTTCAGATACGTGTTTTCTCACTTTGGCGCAGGCCAGCTTGTTGATAGATCTACTTTGCAGTTAAATTTGAATCATCAATCTTTGTTCTTGATTTTGAGCGAATTTGAGAATAGCTCGTGATTTGCAGTCTTTTAATAAGAGGATTTCCAAAACTATTCCTACCTTCTAAATAATTTTTTATGTTCTGAAACATGAGCGAACATTAAGAGGTGGTTAAGCGAGAGCAACAGAGGGGGCCGTAGGACATGGATGGGTAGGGTAACGAGGAAGGTGGCTCCATTCAGTGCTGGCGACAAAAACAAATAAAAAAAATAAACTAGCATGCCAGGGATCGTCAGTTGAAGGAACAGTCAGGCCTGTCATCGTCCTGGGGTTCAGGGCCCTGTGAATCTCAGTACGTAACTAGGCGGTCGCCATTCTGTCCTCAGTGGTTAATGCACACATGCATCGGCAGTCTTACCTTCCTCGTCATCACCAGTCACGGCCACATAATGTCGTCATCATCAATCTCAGCATCCGTCCAACATGAAGCAGCCAAATGTCAACTGTGTACCCACCACTGTGGATAATCCTTTTTTCTGAAGACCTCTTTGATGACAAAATGCGGCTTGCGGCGTCAGAAGCATGTTAAAAGATCAAGAGGCAAAGAGGATGATTTTCTCTGCTCCTGAAGCCAGTTACTGATAGCCATAAGAGGGGAGAAGGAAGCGGTCAATCGGCAAAATCCCGGGCAGGTCTGGCAACGCCTTGCAGTCCTCTTGCTTGTAGCCAAAGCTCCTGGAGTGGCAGAATGTCAGGTTCGACAAAGTCAACCATGTGTTGGATGTGATGATGACGAAACTGCGGATCAAACGTGGTCTTTTCAGCAGAATTTGCTTGCGAGCGCTTCAATCACTGGACGAGGAGGAAGACGATGGGCGTAGTGTCAGTACGGGTTCCGCCTCAAAAAGGATGAGAGGGCACGGTCGCAGAAAGAAGTCGTGATGATATGATTCCCCGCCCAACGGTCCGCGCAATAACCCCGCTACTCGTCTTATGCCGTTCAAAAAAGGTCCAGGACCTCTCAGCCTGGGGCCTTCTTTGAGCAAGCCTTGATTCACCCAGCGATGTCATATGCCGCACTTCTGCCGTAAACACATAAGTAGGGCAAGAACCTTGGGGTTACACCACCACCAACATGTCTTAGTCACTTGCAAGAGAATGCATGATTGATAATGGGGGATACAACTATTGGCCAAAAAGGCTCAGACCGACAACCGTTCGGCTACAACCCAACTGTACACCCTCTGTCTCCGCTCCTCCTCCGCCACCTCATGTGTTTCCTCAGTATGCCAATGTCTCTCAGAGTCATGATCAGGGATCAGCCTACCGCTTCTGCATCACCGTCGCGTCGAGTACCCAACCAAGCACACCAGAGACCCATACTACCCACTTCTCCTCTCGCCGTTTATGACATGAACAGCCCGTTTTTTTTTAACAAGCACATCCAACGGGCCATTCTTAGCAGCCGCAGGCCTTTGATCTTCCAGGTTTGGGGAGCAGGAGTAACCACTTTTACCCAAACCCTCATCCCAAAGAAAAAAGCGATGAACTGTCGGCATTGCCAGGTTTTTGGACCTTGGAAATGTTGCTCTTTTCCGTTCTCTGGTGGACACAGATGGATTCCGCCATGTCACGGGCCCTTGTCTGCCCCCAATCCAGATGCCGAGCAGCTTTACTTTGCCAGGGAAAAGCCTTCCTCTGCACCCTGGCCAGCCATGTGTCATTCTTAAAATAATTTCAAGCGCCGTTCTGTTGTCTGCATCTGTGGACGGAGAGAAAAGTCCTTCTGACACACGACACATGGGACTAGTAAGCACAGGCCAAGGCGCTATATCTCTTGTGTGTACAGCTCACTGGGTGAGCTGGGTGGATGTTTCAGGGCGGTGACGGTGGCTCTCAGGCTCGGCGCAACGCTCTTCTAAAAACGCTCCACAGGGATGGTGCAGGGTTCTTTCCCCCAAGGTCCTCTCGGTGGCATCACGTGCCCAGTGAAACCAGGCCGTGTTGAATATAATCTGTCTTGGAGACCGTCCACACACAGGTCAGGAGCTGTGGACGGCTCTCCGCAACGAGGACCGAGCGCTGGCTGGGTGACAAGAACCTTGTGCCAGGCATGGTGGTGTGCGATAACGGGCGAAATCTGCTGGCCGCCCTTAAGATCGGTAGGCTGGAGCACATCCCTTGCCTGGCACATGTCATGAACCTTGTCGTCCAGAAATTTCTAAAGAGCTACCCGGGTCTGGACTGCCTGGTGAGAAGGCTCGAGTCTAGTTCGCACTTCCGCCGTTCGCACCCTGCTTCGTCCCGCCTGGCTGCGTTGCAGCGTCAGCTCGGCCTCCCCGTCAACCGTCTCATTGTTGACGTGGCAACACGCTGGAATTCCACCCTCCACATGCTCCAGCGATTGTGGCAGCAGCGCAATGCCATTACGCAGTACGAAGTGACACATGGCCTGACAAGCAGCGGTGCGGACCTCGGGGTGTTGAGCCACCGAGAGTGGAGGCAGGTGAAAGAGCTCTGCACCATCCTTGCCAGTTTTGAAGAAGCCACCAAAATGGTCAGTGCGGACAATGCCCTTGTCAGCATGAGCATTGTGGTGATCTTAGTTCTGGAAAGATCGTTGGACACTCTGAAAAAACAGGTCCCGCCAGCGACGGAGGAGGAGACGGACACAGATGCGGACACGGAGCCTTTCTCTCCGTCAAATCCACAAGGCCCGACAGTTTCACAATTTCATCGGTCTTCATTAGGCAGTGGTTCGGGGTCCAGAGCTAGTGCAAGGTGGCGCATCAGCTCTCAGGGTGCATCATCTCAGGCAAGTCAGGGCTGTGTTGAAGCTGTGCAGGAGGCAGCGGAGGAGGAGGAGGAGGTATTCCTAGACACCGACGTTACCGACGTCCCTGCCTTGGAAAGAGGTTGGCGCGAATTTGAGGCGGAGGAGGAAGATGAGGAAGATCAGTTTGCTAGTGCCCCTCGACCCAGAGGCTTGGGAAATCAAGGCTCCATCTCTCACATGAGTGCTTGGATGCTCCATTTCCTCCAACATGATCCTCGCATTAAGGCCATCAAAATGAACAACAGTTACTGGGTGGCCACCCTCCTGGATCCCCGGTACAAACAAAAATCAGCACTTTCCTTCCACCCACCCAAATAGAGAGTAAAATGCAGGAAATGGAGACCTTGCTGATTGATCAACTGGAGACATCTGTTGCGTCTGCTTCACGTTCCCCAAATGTCACGGTGGAACAACATCAGCGACGTGACAGCAGTAGAGTGCCAAGTAGGCGTAGCGGCAGCAGCAGGCAAGGTGGCAGAAGCCTAATGGGTGACCTCTGGCAATCTTTTTTTACCACCTCACCAACGCATGCAATGCAGGGCACACATCCAACACACAGAGATCAGCTTAAGATCATGGTGCACGACTATCTGCGTCTCAACACCGATGTTTTTGCATGTGTTCCGGACCCAATAGACTTCTGGGTATCCAAAATGGACGAATGGCCCGAGCTGGCTCGTCACGCCATAGAGGTGTTGTCCTGCCCAGCAGCCAGCGTCATATCTGAGCGGACCTTCAGCACAGCTGGAGGAGTCATTACAGACAAACGCATCCGGCTTTCCACAGATAATGTGGATCGTTTGACTTTCATCAAGATGAATCAGGCATGGATCTCTGATGATGTTGTGGCCCCAATTGCCGAGGTCACCGATTAGTTGCCGGTCTACTTCACATTCCTCTGCAAACAGAAATGGTATCCTCTGAAAAACTTTTTTTAAAATGATCATTTCTTCTGCAATTGTTATTCTCTTTTCCCAACAGTTATTTTGCAGGTTTTGATGTGAGGAGATGTAAAGACAGCAAGGTTTCATGACAAACCGATATATTCCATTTACTCACTTTATCTAGGAAGTTTCGCATTGTCAATTGATTTGAGGTCATGTTGATGTGAGATACAGCTATAATTATGGTCCTTTGATACAGAAATGTGGCTTTTAAGTGGAATTTCTCCTCACAATTTTTAATAGTGGCTCGAGAATTCATATTTATAATTTATTGGGGTCATGGTTCTGTGGATTACAGCAATAATCATGTCCTTTGAACAGAAATGTGGCTTTTAAGTGGAATTTCTCCCTCACAATTTTTAACAGTGGCTGAGAAGTCATTATTTATATTTTTTGGGGTCATGGTTGCTTGTAGATACAGCAGTATCAATGCGTCCTTTGAACAGAATTGAGGCTTATTAAGTGGCATATTACCTCACAATTTTTAACAGGTGGCGAGAAGTAATTTTTTTATGATTTTTTTGGGTAATGCTGCTTGAAATGCAGCAATACTACAGGTTCCTATTATAAAAAAAAATGTTGTTTCTAACAGTAATGTGTTCTTCACATTGTCCAAAGTGGCTAAGGGTCATGCTTAGAATCTTTTTGGGGGCATTTTGCTGTGTCATGCAAGCTACACTACAGGTATCTATTATAAAAAAAAATGTTGTTTCTACAGGAAATTTTGTTCTTCACAATTGTTCCAAGGTGGACCTCAAGGTCATGCTTTGAATATTTGGGGCATTTTGCTGTGATATGAAGCTATTCTACAGGGTCCTATTATAAAAAATGTTTGTTTCTTCTAACAGAATTTGTTTTTCACATTGGTCCCAAGTGGCTCAAGGGTCATGCTTTGATTTTTTTGGGGGCATTTTGCTGTGACTGCAGCTATACTACAGGTCCATATTTAATTTTTTTCTGTTTCTAACAGACATTTGTTCTTCACAATTGTCCAAAGTGGCTCAAGGGTATGCTTTAAATTTTTTGGGGCATTTTGCTGTGCAAATGTAGACTATACTGCAGTATACTAATATAAAAAAAAATGTTGTTTCTGAACAGACATTTGTCTTCACAATTGTCCAACAGGTGGCTCAAGGGTCATGCTTTGAATTTTTGGGGCATTTTGCTGTGATATGCAGCTTACTAACAGGTCCTATTTTAAAAAAAATTTGTTTCTAACAGGACATTTGTTCTTCAAAATTGTCCAAAGTGGCTCAAGGATCATGCTTTGATTTTTGGTGGGCATTTTGCTGTGGCATGCACCTATACTACAGGTCATATTATAAAAAAAAATGTTGTTTCTAACAGACATTTGTTCTTCACAATTGTCAAAATTGGTCAGGGTCATAGTTTTGAATTTTTGGGGGCATTTGCTGTGACATGTAGCTATAATACAGTACATATTATAAAAAATTTAGTTTCTAACAGGGACATTTGTTCTTCATCAAATTGTCAAGGAGTGGCTCCAGGGTGATGGAGTGCTGTCAGAAACAGGAATAGGTAGGACATGTTAATGGACACATTACTGCAAAATGACTTGTTTTTGCAAGATCTTTAACATGCTCAGCAATCACTGTATTGAGGACACCACCATTTAATTACAATTAAAAAAAGAGAAACAAGGACATGGTAGGATTCCTATCCTATTTTAAAAAATGTGTTTTCTAGAATTAACTACTAAAAACTTGCATGTCCAAAATAGCTGCGTAAAAAAATTCCTCTGAATAACCTATCATCTGGTAAGTTTTCCCTGTACAAGGACAGGTTCAGGAAACTTGACCAGATGTAGGTTATTCATGAGGAATGAAGTATGGAGCACGGACAGAGAACAAAGTACAGAGACAATTCCTCCCAGCATCGTTGAGTAAAATGAGAAAAAAGAATGCAACGAAAAAGGGCACCTCCTGGGGTTTGGGAACCGGAGGTAACCTCCAGTATTTTCCATGTGAAGCTCAATTTGGTCCGCACTCAGTACGGAGGGGCAAGCATAGAGCTACAGGAATAGGGGACAGTATATGTCCAGTTGAAACTAAAATGGTGGTTGAAAGACTCCTTTTTCCGGCACTTTTTAATTGGGGTCATGCAGGTTTGGGGCTCATTCTGTGCCCAGGACAGGGATAGTAAATGTCCAGTGAAACTAAAATGGTGGTTGAATGAAAGACTCCTTTTTTGGGCACTTTTTAATATGGGTCAGGCAGGGTTTTGGGCTCATGCTGTGGCCCAGACAGGTATAGTCAATGTCCAGTGAAACTAAAATGGTGGTTGAGAAGACTCCTTTTTCTGGCACTTTTTATTTGGGGTCATGCAAGGTTTGGGGTCATGCTGTGGCACAGGCAGGTATAGTCAATGTCCAGTTCAAGTAAAATGGTGGTTCAGATCAAACTGCCTTCTGCACTTTTTAATTTGTGGTTCATGCAGGTTTTAAGGCTAATGCTGTGGGCAAGACAGGGATAGTGAATGGTCTGTTATTTTTTTTTTTTTCTGTAGCTTTTATAACCTAAGTAGTGTTGCGTTGCCTAAGATATTGCACGTATCCATTTTGACTGTTGTGGATGTTAATTACAGGTTTCTCCATCCCTGTTTGGTGTAAGAATGAGGTGTTGTTGCTCTCCCATTGACTTTAATTGAGTCATGTCATAATCTATAATGTCGACCATCGAATATCTTGTCGATGGATGGTCGGACTATCGACCATCGACGATGTCGATGGCCCAAAGTTATCGCTCAACATATAGTCATGATTGTTGCGGACCAAACTGAAAGGGTTAATCGCCACACCCAGAGTGAGCTCTGGTTGTGGCCAACGAAGCATGGGGCCACCTATAATATACACCTGGTTTCATGTTTCGATCATGTTGATCTCTGTTGAAAGATGCGATGGCTGTCAAGAAGTACCTTACCCATACATCACTATTTGCAGGAACAACTTCCGCTCAAGTGTTATGGGTTCGGTCAATGTCGAAAGGGTTAAAGTTTTATACGTATACATGTCTACAGATAAGGCAGCCTGCCTTAGGCTTTTGGCAGCCCGGAGTAGGTGACATGATGAAGTAATTCGGAACATGCCGGTGACAGCTCAACAAGAAAGCTGTTCAGCGGGTAACGGAGAGAACTTTTTAATCAGTGAGAGGGCCGCTATACCTACCTACCGGGGGTCTATATTTCTATCTACAGAGGGCCTATATCGCTACCTACCAGTGACTTATATACCTACCTACTAAGGGGGAGGATATATATTTACCTTACTACTGGGAGCTACAGTGGATACGGAAAGTATTCAGACTCCTTTAAATTTTTCACTTTTTTCTTTCATTGCAGCCATTTGGTAAGATCCAACAATTTTATTTTTTTGCTCATTAATGTACACTCTGCCCCTCCCCCTATCTTTAAATAAAAAAAAAAGCAAATGTAGATTTTTTGGCAAATTTATTAAACAAGAAAAACTGAATTATCACATGGTCTTAAGTATTCAGACCCTTTGCTCAGTATTGAGTAGAAGCCCCTTTTGAGCTAAGTACTGCATGCTGTCTTCTAGGGGTGATGCAAACAAGTTTTACACACATAGATTAGGGATTCTTTGCCATTGTTCCTTGCATGAATCCTCTACAGTTCCTCTTTGGATGGTGACATTGGTCTATAGCCATTTTCAAGTCTCTCAGAGATGCTAAATTGGGTTTAGGTCAGGGCTCTGGCTGGGCCAGTCAAGAATGGGCACAGAGTTGTTCTGAAGCCCCTGCTTTGTTATTTGAGCTGTGTGCTTAGGATCATTGTCTTGTTGAAAGCAGAACCTTTGGCCCAGTCTGAGGTCCAGAGCATCTGGAAGAGGTCTTCGTCAAGGATATATCTGTACTTGGCGGCATTCAGCTTTTCTTCAATTGCAACCAGTCATCCAGTCCCTGCAGCTGAAAAACACCCCCATAACATGATGCTGCCACCACCATGTTTCACTTTTGGGATTGTATAGGGCAGGTAATGAGCAGTGCCTGTTTTTCTCCACACATACCGCTTAGAATTAACACCAAAAATTTCAATATTCATCTCATTAGACCAGATAATCTTATTTCTCATAGTCTGGAAGTCCTTCATGTGTTTTTCTGCAAACTGTATGCGGGCTTTCATATGTCTTGCATCGAGGAGAGGCTTCTGTGGGCATACTCTGCCATAAAGCCCCGACTGGTGGAGGGCTGCAGTAATAGTTGACTTTGTGGAACTTTCATCCATCTCCCTACTGCATCTCTGGAGCTCAGCCACAGTGATCTTGGGGTTCTTCTTTACCTCTCTCACCAAGGCTCTTCTCCCACCATTGCTTAGTTTGGCTGGACGGCTGGGTCGAAGAAGAGTTGTGGTCCTCCTAAACTTCTGCTATTTAAGGATTATGGAGGCCACTGTGCTTGAGTGCTTCAGAAATTCTTTTGAAACTTTGGCCAGATCTGTGCCTTGCCAAAATTCTGTCTCTGAGCTCTTGTGCTCTGACATGCACTGTGAGCTGTGAGGTCTTATATAGACAGGTGTGTGCCTTTCCTAATCAAGTCCAATCAGTTTAATTATACACAGCTGGACTCCAATGAAGGAGTAGAACCATCTCAAGGAGGATTAGAAGGAAATGGCCAGCATGTGAGTTAAATATGAGTGTCACAGCAAAGGGTCTGAATACTTAAGACCATGTGATATTTCAGTTTTTCTTGCTTAATAAATTTGCAAAAATATCTATATCTTTGAGTTTTTTTTATTTCTTTCAAGATGGGGGGCAGCGTATACATAAATGACCAAAAAAATGAATTTTTGGGGATCTTACCAAATGGCTGCAATTAAACAAAGCGTGAAAAATTTAAAGGTGTCTGAATTCTTTCCGTACCCACTGTATATATCTACCAAACTACTTGTGGATTTATATACCTATCTATCTACTGGAAATCCTATACATCTACCTATCTTATGGGGAGCATAAATTCCAACCTACTTAATGGGGGGCTATATACCTACATCCCTTCTGGAGGCCTTTATACCTATCTACCTTCTGGAAAGGCTATATACTTTATACTTTAAATGTGGAGGTTGTATATTGTCTATCTATCTAATCTATATTCCCACATACCTGCCTAATTGCAGTCTACCTACATAACAGGGGGTCCACCTGTTAGCCTACCTATATTGGGGGTGTGCCAACATACTACATGTGGCCACAAAATAAGACTAAAACTGCATGCACAATTGGAGCCCAATAGCCATTAGGTGGTGAGTTAACCCCGCTTTTTACTTTTGTTCGGGGCACAAAGAGGTCATTATTATCACTACTAAATAATTTCATTTTTAAATAAACTGGACAACCCCTTTAATTTTTTGCTTCTTTAGGGCCAGCTGAGAAGTATGTCAAGGCAAGGTTTTGATTACCTGAGGCCTCCGATCAAGTCACAAAGCCTTAATTCCTTGTCAGTTTTGATCATCTGGCTACAGCAATTCCCATATGACTTTGAAAAATCCCTACTGGGAAGATTTTCTTCTGACAATTCTGGAGAAAATAAGTTCTTTTTTTTAGGAGACTTCTCCATGTTGGAAGAGCATCCAGAAATGTTTAAGTCTCTCAGTTTGATCTCCTGACATGACTGGTGGCGGTCTATAGTTCTGGAATTAATGGCAGCATGTCCCATCTACACTTAATAAAATGTCACATCAGATAACAGCCAGACCTCTACAACCACTGTCAAAAAGCCTCCAGAACTCACATTGCCATGGATTTGATAAACCAAAAATGCCATTTGCCACTTTCTAATTGGAAATTTCTTTTTGGGTTTATTGTGGATCAATTTTCCAAGATGCCATAATTTTTATTTTGTCATGTCTGATTTTGTGCTAAAACCTGCCAATAATTTTTCACTTTCTAAAATGCCAAAAACACTATTCCTTAGGGAAAGTATTGTTTTCCCTTAAACTTGGCAACCACTGAGTGACCTGTCGCAAGTTAGAGGGGTGTTCCAGGACTTACAAAAGCTTGTTTGTCTGCAGGGGTATGACTAAAAATAAAAATAAAAAAAAGGTATCACCCCCCGTGATGCTCCTCTTCTGCCGCGGTGGCCAGCCCGTTCATCCCTGCTGCAAAATTTAAAAATGTTTTTCTTTCCCGGGCTATGTGCACCCCAATAAACGGGCCCAAAAAGTCAGTGAAATTGGGCCCGCTGGGGCCCTCGTGGTTTCAAAACCCCCCTTTAAGTTTCATTTAAATCTTGCCCACTTTGTTCATTCTTGGTCCTTTATCGGGCAAACCTGGGAAGAATTTTTTTAAAAACCAAAAATAAGCACCCCAATTAGAGCGGGACTAAAGGGGAAAAAAGGGGGGTAGCAAAATTACAAGGGAAGGTATTAGAAGAATAAAGGTTTCCGGGGGTTTTTGGGTTGGTGGGGGGAAAAGCCATGGGGGGAAAGGTAGTTGGAAAAAGGGTAAAAGGAGCTAGGTTAAAAGGGGAGGGTGCAGTGATTTGAAAAGGTTTATTTTTTTTAAAAAGGGGTTTGATCGGCCTAAACCCAATTTCAAAGCAGGGTGAGGGATGCTGCTCAGCAGCGTGGCCTAAACTGTGGATCCTGTAGTGGGACAGGGTCATCGATCCACCACTAGACAACTGCAGTTTCTAGAAAGGCTGAGTCCAGAGGTTCACCCACATACCCAGAGACACAGTTGGAGCCCCAGTCAGGAGTCTTCTGCCTCCTACTCCAACTGAATGTCCCATTTGCAGGTACGGTCCCAAAGGGCCCCAGGGGTATTTGGGGCATTTTCTACTCGGCACCCCTGATGTGACAAGAGAAAGTGTCAGTGTTTGTGGCCTAATCTCCATGCTTTTGTTTGGGAAAAAAGGAAAAAAAGGGGGAGGGAGCTCTATGAGAAACACTTTATGGGGGATGGGGAAATTTTCTTATGTGTGGTTGGGTACAGGAAGGTTGGCAATGAAAGCTGTTACTGCCCGGGCCCAATGGTGGCAGTGAAAAGTAAAAATGGATCACCGAAGTGAAGAACCGGCAGCCATATTGTGGAGGGTCTGACATTAAAAACAAAGTGGTGGGGTAAAGGCCGAGGGGCAGGGTTTTTGGCCCATAGTATGCCCAAAAAAGGGGGGGAGATTTCCCTTTTGGGAAAAGAGGAATGTGGGGAGACTTTTTTGGGGGTAAAAATTGGGGAAGGCCACAGCCGGGGACACCCCTCCGAAAGGATTCGGTGGTGTTACAGCCAGAAATGGAAGGCACTGGGCCAAAAAAGATGTTTCAGATGCAGTGGAAATTTTTAAGGACCCCAAAGGCCCCAGATGACATGACAGACGGGAAAAAGGCTAACCGCGAAAATTTGACCCCACATTCAAACAGGAGCAGATGGGGGCTGGAGGGGTTGCACACTCAAGTATCTTGGCTCGGCAGCACTTAAGGGCTTGCAGGAGTTTGTTGGGGAGAGTGCAGGCACTTCATTGTCAGCACCATTGACAGTGCTGGGTCAGGTAAAGAATCCCTTTCTTCGTTTATTTAGAAACCTTCCTTCCTCTAGACATAGAGGATGCCCCTTTTTTTAGTTTTCAGCCTTGGGGATAAATTTAAATCTTTGGGGGAGATCCCCTATATTGGGGCCCTTTAAAATTTTAAAAATTTATTATGTCCCCCGAAGCCCTCTTTTTCTAAACTAAATAAAAATAAACTTGCTTAAACTTTTGGGTATTTTAGTTTTACCCAAATCCCTTTTTTTATTTTTTTTGCCCGACTTTGTAATTTTTCAAGGGTTTACCAAAAGTATTTTCTGTGACTGGTGCCCAAAAAATGTACACAAAATTCCCTGTGTGGTCTAACCGGACCCTTTGGGGAAATTTTTTTGGGGAAAATGTTTTCATCATGGGGCCTCTATGCCCTTTTAATACACCCCCGAAAACCCATTTTTCCTTGGCACCGGTGACACTGGCTGCCCGAAACTGGTGGTTCAAAATTTAGTTTACTTTTCACCTGGCTTCCTAAGTCCTACTCCATGTCACTATTTTCCAGTGTTTTTCCATTTAACAAGTAATCTTTCAATGGATTTTTCCTTCCCATGTGCATAACCTCATCTCCCCCCCTTTTTTCTGCCCAGGTTTCCCAAACTTTTCTTACCCTTTTTTAAATAAAACATTAATTTCCCCCTTTTTTTGCATTAATTACCCTTTTAAAAGCTTTGTGTAAATTTCATTTTTTTGACTCGAATAAAACTAACAGTAAGTGTGAAAGTTTCCCCCGGCCCGTGGGGAATGGAAATCTGGAAATTTAACTGTGAACCTACTTCAGAATCTTGTCAGACAACGATCAACTCAACTGCTCAGGGATGTATAAAGGACAAACAGGAGTTTATTCCAGGCTGAATCTTGTAGTATACACCAAAAGTAAAAGCTAAAAAGATGATAATTTTACAGAGTTGGTGCACCTGAGGGCATACTGCACAGCAATAAACATACTTGTGCGTGGTTGTGTAGATCATTGAGGAGCGGGGGGGCCTAATGCACATTTCTGCTCTGGGGACCTGTAACGGTGTTATTTTGGCTCTGGAGCAGCAGTAGCCAGCAGACGGGTCACAATGTTTTCCAACATCCAACATCTGATGGTAACAAGATCTTGAGTTTCTTGCAGAGGCACGTCAGTGGGATCCATAGCCCACTTGTACTGTCACAGAGAGGTAGTGGTTTCAGTGTCAGCCACAAGTTTTGATGTAAGGCTATGCTGTGGAAAGGTGTTAAAGGAGTTCTCTGGTCTTCAGCCTTTAACTCCTTATACAATAAATCTGGACTTCACTGCAGGGAATAACCAAGTCGCTACCCACTACCTGGTTATGGGTGGAGATGGCTGGCTTTCAAGTGTAGGAAGAGGTTCAGGCAGAGATGAGATTGGGTCACAAGGTGAGGTGAGATTGGGTCACAAGAAGGTCAGGGTAGGTGGAGTACAATCATAAACGGATCAGGGTAGATGTGTACACGCTCTAGAAGGGATGCAGAAGAAGGAAGCTGGTGGACAGGACTACTGGGAGGCGAGGTGAGTCCAAGGCTGCAGGCACCATCCATGGTGTAACCAGCAAGAGAGCCTGCGGACAGAAAGAAAGGGATGCATTGCAAGGAGGCACAAAGGTGCTTCCATGGCTGCAGGCACCAGCCATGACACGAACGTGACATTATCTTAATGAAAGTTCAGGAACAGTCATATTGTGGAATAAACTAACCAGTGTAAATAAGCCTTTAATAGGTGAAATATTTAAATTCAGTACCTATGGCATTGTGAGCTGTAAATAGGGCTAAAAAACGATAAAACTACAGAGAATGCCATGGCTGATCACTGATAATCTGGAAATAAAATACATTTCAGATTATTTGAATATTACAGTGGCTTTGTCTAGAAGCCTTATACTAGTGTTATGGAATGTATTAGGTGAAATGTCTATTTCACCCACAAGATGATGGCGTCTGTGTCCAGACACACCCTATTGTGCCTCGATGATAACCAAGGTGAACACTGGTTTTAACTATTTTGTTTTTCGTGAACAAAGGTAGGCTGTGTTATTCAAATATGTAGATAAAGAAAAGCCAATGAAGAAGGTGTATGTAATGTCACATGTTGCTTATGGAATGTAGTTTACGCCCAAAGTATAAAAACTTGTTTTTTTTTGTAATAAACTCAGAGAATTCATTTGACTGAAGATTGTCAGGCTGTGCATTATTACTCTCTGGCACGTGTCAATCGATATACTAATTTGACACCCCACTAGGACGTAGAGCCCCTTTGCGGTTCTGTCTATACCACTGGTTATTCAAGATAAGTCTTCAAAAATGGGCTTTGTATTTACCTAGCGGTGGCTCCTGGTCTTTGTTTATTTCCTCTTCTGCGGTCAGTGAGTCCAATCAGGGCCATTTACTTGACCGCACTGCCACTCCCCATTTACTAAAGTAATCATACCCTTTGAAGTGTTCCTTATTTTTTAATGTTACATTCTCAAAATTAAATGTGTTTTATTGATACTTTATGTGACAGAGCAAAACAAAATACCAAGTATTTGCGACGTGTAAAGAAAATGGTATGTGCTTTTCCAAAATTTGTAAAAAAACAAACTCAAAAAGTGTGGTGTGCATATGTATTCAGCCCTCTGTACTCTGATACCCCTAAATAAAATCCAGTGTGACAAATTGCTTTTAGAAGTTACCTTATTATTAAATAGAGTACATCTGTATGTAATTTATTCTACAGCTGTTTTGTGAAGGCCTCAGCAGAGTGTTACAGAACATCATCTCCATCATCTGTAAATGGAAGGAATATGGCACAATTGTTAATCTACCAAGAAATGTCCATCCACCCTAAACTGAACTAGCCCAGATGAGGAGAGCACTAATTAGAAAAGCACCCAAGAAGCTCATGGTTGCTCTGAAGGAGGAGCTGCAGAGAATCTGTCCACAGGACAACAATTAGTTGAAGTCTCTACAAATCTGGCCTTTATGGAAGAGTGGCAAGAAGAAAGTTATTTTGGAAGCAAGTTATAAGAATTCCCATTAATAGTTTGAAAAAAAGCTATGTTTGGCACACAGCAATCATGTGAAAGAAGGTGCTCTGATCAGATGAAATCAAAGTTGAACTTTTTGGCCTAAATGTCTGATACTTTTTGTGGAGAAAAGATAACACTACATATCACCCTGAATGTAGCATCCCAACTATGAATCATGGTGATGGCAGCATCATGCTGAGGGTAGGTTTTGCTTCAGCAGGGACTGGGAAGCTGGTCAATGTTGATGGGAAGATGGATGGAGCTAAACATAGGGCAATCCTGGAGGAAAACCTGTTAAAGGCTGCTAGAGACTGGAGCCTGGGGCATAGGTTCACCGTCCTGAGCTAAAGTTATTTTGCAAAGAATAATGAGCAAAAATTTATTCCAGCCTCTACATGTGCAAAACTGGTAGAGAGATCCCCCAACACTTTAATCGCAGCTAAAGGTAGCTATACAGAGTATTGAAAAAAGTTAGTGATATTTCATTATTTTTTGTACAACTTGCTGATCTCTAACAAGGAGCTTAAAGGCAAAATTCCCAACGGATGTTTGATCCCTGAATCACCCAATACATTTAGACATTCAATTTGAATTGGGATTTAAACCATCCTCCTCATCCTGCTGTTCACATTTTGACATCATGAGACCAAGAAAACACCTTACAGGGATCAACAGGACCTCACCATTTCTAGGCTTCCAGCATGATGCTCTCAGATGGAAGTGGCTACTGAGCGTAGAGTGTCGCAGAGAGTAATTAGTAGGTTACAACACAGATACAGGGAGACTGAAGAGTCACAAAAAGGCAAAGAAGTGGACTTTCTTTGGCTCCATCACACACTGATGACCGCTTCATTATAAACAATGCCTTGCGGAACCGGGAGATGAATACCACACAACTCAAGGCACAGGCATCATCATCTTGCATGGGCCAGGGAGCATCTACACTGGACAAGAAACCAGTGGTCCTCAGTGCTGTTCAGTGATGAAAGTTGATTGACTGAGCAGAAATTATGGCTGTCAAAGATTCTGGAGACATCAAGGAGAGTGCTATGCATCAGCAAGGTCAAGTACTGGTCAGGTACCCTAGCCGGTCATCTAGTACACAGACCACGCTGATGTAAACAGTTACAAATGGTCTGACATGACACTTGTCGCCTCTCACCTCCCTTAAACGTGCATGGAGTTGTGCAGCATTCATCATCCGGCTTCACAGGGCATTGGTTACAATGAAGCGCTCATCAGTGTGTGATGAAGCCATAGGACGTCCACTTCTTTGCCTTTCTGTGATTCTTCCAGTCTCTCTGTGTCTCTGATACAACCTGTTGATGACACTCTAAGCTCAGTGGCCACTTCCATCTGAGAGCATCCTGCTTGAAGTCTTGCAATGGTGTGGTACTGCTGATGAATTGTAAGGTGTTGTCATGATCTCATGATGTCACAATGTGAACAGCAGGATGAGGAAGACTGCTTAAATCCTAATTCAAATTGATCCCCTAAATGTATTGGGTGATTCAGGGATCAGGCACCTGTTGAAAATTTTGCCATTTAGCTTATTGTTAGAGATCAGTAATTTGTGCACAAAGTACTGTCATTGTTTTCATTTAAAAACATTTTTAAGAAATGTGATGTTTAGAGATGGGCGAATTGATTCTAGCGAAGTGGAATTCGTTTAGAATTTCAGGGAAAACGTCGATTCTGGAAAAGAAGTGGAAGTTTGGGGTGATTTTGCGGGAACGAAGCGTGTTTTGATTTATAAATGGCTGCGAGCACTTGGCACTACATGGGCAAAGGGACTCTGGGAGGAGGGAAGGGCATAGCCTGCATGACATGTGCAGAGATGAAGCCAATCAGAGGGACCCGGCGGGATTCTGTGACGTCACCGCACTATATAAGTCGGGCGCGACGCTGGGAGCTCATACCGCTTCACTGTACTGTGTAGGGAAGGTGCTGCCGCGGCTGCTTATGATATCTCATTTCTAAAGAACTCATTTTTATACAGCGATTTTTGGAGGGTGTCTCAGCTTGTCTCAGAGACTGTTCTCTTAACTTTCTATTTCTGATTTTGTGGGGGTATTGGATCTGAAGTCCAGTGTGCGTCAACTGCAGCTGCATATACATGTTAATGCTATCAGCTCACAGCACATTGAATATCCAAGGGTTATCTAAGCCTGTTCCTGTTGTATTCAGGTAAAGAAACAGTGTTTTTACAATACAAATAACACTTAATTTTTGGTCGCTCATTTATTTTGTACAATTTAGATCCAGGGGTTAATTAAGTGTTATTTTGCTGTTGTGGTCACTAAAAGAAACCGTCTTTTTCATCGCCAAAGAAGAAATTTTGCCTTTAGCATAATTCATATCCGAAGGTTAAAGGGGTTGTCTCACGACTGGATTTCATCCTTCCTTGGTGCTGTCTTAAGAGCTGGAGTTTTGAAATCATGGGCGGGAGTACTGGCTTACTCGAGTCCTTTCCCCCCTCCCTTCATCTAGGTGACGTCCAGCTGCTGCGCTCGCTCCCGATGCTAAAACAGCAATGGAAGGGGAGAACATCTCGATCACAGAGTTCTCTTTCCATGCTGTTGACCATTCAATAGCATCCACCGTGTACACAGCACATATTTCTCTCCCCATACATGACAGCAGACGATTACCCAGGCCAGGGGTTCCCAGCACAGGGAATTGGGCTGGGGGGGAGAGATTCAAATAATCTCTGATGTGATCCTCCTTTGGTACTAGCTGCGGGGCTGGGCAGCCTGTTGTCTTTTCATGGAGTTATCTCACTGCTGTGTCTGTGTCTCTGCTTAATTACTATTCAACTGATGTTGACTATTTCCTGCCCAAATCATTCAACTTCAGCAGTGAAGCTGGTTAGGTAAACAGGAGAGTGAATGCTAATTAGGCAGACTCAGAGCTGAATGACATGGGCAGGAAATAGTTAATAGCAGTGAATAATTAGGCTGAGACACAGATAAGGTAGCAGGGGCTGCTAGTATGCCTGCTCTAAATCACTGCTCTGTGCAGCAGGCAGAGCTAGGACAGAGAGAGAACGGACAGGAGATAGTTAAACTTGCGTGGTGCTGGCTTCCGACGCGACCTGCTGTGATAAGATGCTGGAGATACAGCCTATGAGGGAGAACAAGCAGGTCGGTGACTATAGAGACCTCAGCAGCCCCTGGAGCCACTAAAAGCAAGTTATCTAGAAATCAGTAGGAGATTTGTTATTGACATATATTACAAACTTGCTTGTTTTTTGAAGATCTTTAATTTGAATGACAACCTTTGTAGTGAGACAACCCCTTTAATTACAAGTTTTTCTGTTGTTGTGTTCCGTAAAATACACGCCGTTTTACACGCTACAAAGCTGGTAATTGTTGGCAACATATTTATTTTGCGCATTTACATCCAAGGGTTAACTAAGTATTTTTCTGCGTTGTACTTAGTAAAGAAAGTTCTTTTTCCCCGGGCAAAAAAAAATTTTGCCTGTAGCATAATTCATAACCGAAGGTTAATTACAGTTTTTTTTTGTTGTGTTCGTAAAAATCACACTGTTTTAACACGCTACAAAGCTGGTAATTGTTGGAAAACATATTTATTTTCCCGCAATTTCACCCAAGGATTAAAAAGTATTTTTCGGGCAGTTGGTCTTGAAAAAGAAATTTTTTTTTCACCGCCAAAAAAGAAATTCTTTGGAAATTTTCTACCCAAAAGGTTAATTACAAGTTTTTTGTTGAGGAAGCATTTAACTGGCGAAAATACGTCGGGGTGACTGGGGGGTATATGACTTTCTGAAACAGGGTATTTTTGTTTATTATTCTTTAGCTTATGACTTGCTAATAGGGGGGTATCGTCTTTATTAATCATTTTGGTTTATGTAAACTATTTGGGATATTACACATTTATAAATCTTTTTATTGTGAACCCTTTACCTACCCTTTTTTACCCATAGTTTTGTAAATTTTTTTTTAATTTGGCCTTTTGTATTTCAACAGTGGGATCTTTTTTTTCGTTTGTTGTGGTTTTTTTTAAATTTTCTAAATTAAAGAATTCCTTTGTTGTGAGATTTTTTAAAAATTTTTAAAAAAGAATTTTTTTTTTATTTAATTGGGGGGTGGGTTAAGCTCCCTTTTTCTTTTTTGTTATTACCAAAATTTTTGTTTTTGTTTCCGTAAAAAAACGCCCTTTTTTTAAACCTTTCAAAAGTGGGGAATTGTTGGCAGCATATTTATTTTGACAAATTTAAACCATCCCAAAGGGGTTTAATAAGTATTTTTTGAGTTGTACTTTGTAAAAAAAACGTTCTTTTTTACTGCCAAAAAAAAAAATTTTGCCTGTAGCATAATTCATAACGAAGGTTAATTACAAGTTTTTCTCGTTGTTGTGTTCCGTAAAAATACACGCCGGTTTTTAACACGCTACAAAGGTTGGTATTGTTGGCGAAGCACATTTATTTTGCCACAATTTACATCTCAAGGGTTAACTAAGTATTTTTTGCAGTTGTACTTAGTCAAAGAAATTCTTTTTCACCTGCAAAGAGATATTCTGTAGCATAATTCATATCCGAAGCGTTAATTACAAGTTTTTCGTTGAAGAAGCATTTACTGGCGAAACGTACTGTCGGGGGTCGACTGGATGTTATATCGACTTACTCTGAAAAACTGGGTTATTTTATGTTCTATACTTTCCTTTAAGCTTGCTGCACTTGCTTAATAGTGGAGAGGATCATGTCTTGATGTAATCATCTTAGGCGGTTATATGTAGAGATGGCCGAATTTCTCAAAAATCGGTTCGGTCACTTCGCCGAATTTTGCGACAAAATTCGTTCGGTGTCCGAATTACTTCGGCACGAATACACGTTAATAAAACAGCTATTTCAGGCTGCCAGAGCTGCAGGGTGCTGTAAATATAGAAACGTATGTGCCATGCTTAAATATGCAGAGGGAGCTTGGTTTGGTCTTCAATACAATGTTGTGTTTTAGTATGACAAGCACATGACTCCGCCAGCTTCTTAGAATCGCTTCTACTATAAAATTCCCTGGGCAATTAGAGGGCAAAACTGACAAAAAACTCAGCGGGGAATGTAGCTGATAAAGTCATGCTAGCGAAAGCTGGAAAAAAACAAGCTGATCGAGCTCAGTTGGTACATTTGTGATAAGAGTGTGGACGGTGACAGGCCTGGAGCCACAGCAAGCATGAGGTCAGCAGTGGCACAATGACCCATTACTGGAGGCGGCAAACATGTATTAGCCACAGAGTGGCACAGATCACAAGTGTGGTAGGACATCGGCAGCCTAGCCAGCATGAGGTCAGGCCATGTGGCACAATGTAAATTCTGGAGCGCGGCAAAACTAGTATTCAGGCACAGAGTGGCACACTCAACAGTGTGGAGGTCACACGGCGGCAGCAGTATGAGGTCAGACAGTGGCACAAGGCATGTCTGGAGGTGGACAAAACAGTATTAGGCCACGGTAGTGGCACAAGCACACAGTGTGGAGGTCACGGCTTGGCAGCGTATGAGGTCAGGCAGTGGCAAACAATATGACATATATGGAGGCGGCAAAACGTATTAGGCCACAGAGTGGCCAATGATACAGGGTTTTGGTATGGTATATGTGGGAGTCACGAGGCTGGCAGCAGTATGAGGTCAGACAGTGGCACAATGACATTATGGAGCGGAAAACAGTATTAGGGCACAAGTTGAGTGGCAATCACACAGTGTGGATGTCACGGCTGTAGGCAGCAGTATGAGGTCAGCCCGTGGACCTTTGCCACAATGGCATTCTGGGGTGGCATAACAGTATTAGGCCTCTCAGAGTGGCACAATCACACAGTGTGTGAAGGTCACAGGCCGGCAGCAAAAGTATGAGAGTCAAGGCAGTGGCACTCAAATGACATTATGGAGGCGGAAAAACAGTATTAAGCCACAAGAGTGGCACAATCACTCAGTGTGGAGGTAAGGGGCGAGCAGTATGAGGTCAGGCAGTGGCACAACTGACATTATGGAGGCGGCAAATACAGTATTATGGCCACAAGGAGTGGCACAAGGTTACAGTGTGGACGGTCTCGCCAGCTGCAGTATGAGGTCAGACAGTGGCACAATGGACTTATGGAGGTGGGTGAAAAACAGTATTAGGGCACAGTAGTGGCACACAATAACAACAGTGGACGTGTCAACAGCATGGACAGCACAGTATCGAGGCTCAGGCTATGGCACAATGACCAATTTCTGGAGCTGGAAAAAGGTAGTAGGCCAAAGAGTGGTACAATGACACAGTGTGGGGGGCACGGCAGGAGCTAACAGCAGCAGCATAAGGTCAGACAGTGGCACAATGACACAGTGTGGAGGGCTCGGCGAGCAAGCCACGGCAGCCAGCATGATGGTCACAGGAACATGTGGCACATGAACAAGAATTCTGGAGGTGCAAAAAACAGGTCGTAGGTCCACAGTGTGGAGGGACCACAAGCCTACTGGCAGCAGCCCTGGCAAAGCGCGATGAGGTCAAGACAGTGGCACAATTGACTACAAGTGTGGCAGGCACAACGAGTCACAGCAGCAGCATGAGGTCAGAGAGTGGCACAATTGACCTTCATGCAGGTGGCAAAATAGTATTAGGCCACAGAGCGGACTCAATGATGAGAGCGGAGGTCACGGCGGCAGCAGCATGAGGTCAGGCAGAGTGGCACAATGACAGAGAGTGGAGGTGATGACAGGAGAACAGCATGAGGTCAGAGAGTGGCACAATGACATTCTGGACGGGGGCCAAAACTCATGTACCAGCCGCAGAGTGGCACAAATGACACAGTTGGATGTCACGGGCACAGCAACCGCAGCTGCAGAGAGAGAAACTAGAGTGGCACAATGACAGAGTGTTGAGTGGGTGGCAATACCAGGCACCTGGTTAAAGACGGTGGTAGGCAATGGAGAAACTATCAGCAGATGTGTGCATCAGGCGGGTAGGCCGGCATCAAGAATAGTGGGCTGAGGATGGTATTTGACCAGACTGACGCTCTAAGGCATTGGTGTGTGTGGAAATCATGGCGATACCAGAGCCTGATTAATCTTGACAAAGGTCAGTCGTTCCAAACATGTCCTGTGGACCAAGCGGGTTCTCCTTGGGGTAACGATGGACCCCGACCGCACTGAACACCGCATGATGGCCACACACTACTGGCCGGGGCAGGGACAGCTTTCGCAAATCGGCAAGTTGCGGGACAACACATCCGTTTGGACTTGACCAGTAGTCAGCGGATCTTATAACTAGGGGTGGACAGAGTGCTGTCCCAAGTAGGCCACACTGTTGGTTCAGGATGCTCAGGTCCTGCTGCTGATGCTGGCTGGGTGACTGCCACTCCTCACTAGGCGGGTGAAGCCAGACGTGGCTCATTAGTGACTCCAGACTTAGGTTACTGACGATGAGCTGGTACGGGCTCCTACCCCACACCTTCCCCCCAGCAGACCGCCGGGCAGTATGGGCGCAGAAACTAGTAAGTGAGCGCTGAGGAACCCTACGGTCAGACCTGTCAGAGGAGGGACGAATGCGCACATAGGCAGCAGCCAACTGATTAAGGGGAGGATTTTCCCTATAGTTATATGAGTTTGTTCTTCCCTCTCAATAGCTGGCAAAAAGGCTACCTCCATTTTGGACCGGTAGCGAGGGTCCAATAGGGTAGAGGAGCCAGAAGTCATCCATCTGCAGGATGCTGACTATTAGGCTTTCACTAGCAGGCAAATAAGAGGCTGCGGACATCTGCACAAGTACTTCCGAGGGGCTCCCTGCCTCCATTTCCCACTGTATACAGCCACGGTGATGGGAGTCATCTGCCTCGTCTTCTCATATCCATCCACCTCCTCCACGTGCTCCTGCTCCTCCTCTTTGTCACCTGGGTAGAAAATCCACTCATTTCACCAGACAAATGCTTCTGCTCTAATGTCCTCCTCCTCCTCCTCCGCCTCCATTTTCAGTCACCACCGGAGACTCATGTGGCCACGAGATGTAGTCGCCACATCTCCAGTCCCCTGCCAGACAGATTTTTCAGCATCTGTTCCGTGACAAGAAGCAGTGAGATGATACGTTATTCATCCCCGTTAGTCCTGGCGACTGACAAATATCGTGCCTCCTCGATTGGCCTCAACAAATCGGAAGGTGTCACGCCATGTAGCTGCCAATGCTCGATCATCAAAGTTACACAGGGGAAGTACTTCTGACTGCCTGGATCATCAAAAATCGTTATGGCTTTCTCTGTTCATACCAGGTCGGTTTCCAACATGTGCAGGCTGATTCCAGCGGGTGGATACATCGCATTATCAGAGAGTGTTGGGGGAGGACGTTCTGACGCTGCAATCTCGAAGGAGGGTGTTCCTAGAGATTTGTGTGTACGAATGGATTTAAAGTGCCATGCCAGTTTTCCTGGCCATTTTCAGATGTTCTGAAGATCGGTGGAAGACTTCAGGAACTTTTTACTCAACAGAATTGAAAACAGTGCGCCATGCAGGGGGCATGGAACACTCCTCCTCGGTTTTGCAGCGCGGACACCATGTCCTCACATTGTCGTCACCGTGTTCCGATTTGCAGTTGGCGCACGCGGAGAAAGCCACACATCGGATTTCTTTGCTGCATGACGCGAGCAGTTCCTCCCCTGTGTGACTTCGTTCGCCGAGGCAAGCTAGGTGTAGAACTGCGTGACACCGCTGGTGCCCTTACACATGTGGGTTATGATGGAGCAGTACTTGTGGAGGCTGAGATGTTGGTGGTGGTGGAGGAGGAGGTGGCGGACATTGGCCGCAGGAGAGCGAGTTTGAACAACGTGGAGGAGAATAGCGGAGTCTCTCCTGTCCTAGTTGTTGGGTGCCTCGGGCAGGAAGGCACATTCACCAGTGGGCGCCGTTTGTAAAGGACATGTACTGGCCTGACCGTAGTTACAGCTCCAGATGTCCGCGCTGCCGTGTACTTTGGAACCAAACCGATAAGCTCAAGGACTGACCCACATTCTGATCTACATATTTATGAAGTGTTGGTTCTGCGCTTTTTGGAAAAGAAATTACGCTTGGAACTCTCCATCTCTGCTCGGTCACAAGCCTTAGTTCTGCAGAGCTCACCATTTGGAAAAGGGAGGGAAGGACGCTGTACCAACAAAAAACTTGGACAGGAGCACGGTCAGCCTGGCTGCCACCTTAGGGGATGGTTGGACGGCATACTGTTGTCTCTTCTACATCGACTCTTCTGAACGACTGCTGGGCCCTTATGAGGTAGCGGAGGAAGGAGCAGGAGATTCCATGGTCCGGGAGGGAGTGTTTGTCACAAGAGAAAACAGCTGCCTTCTGCAGAGGTGGTTGGAGCCTTTGACTGCTGAAATGGCATGCGTGCCACTGGCCGCTGCTGCTGCGCTCAGCGGCAGGAGGACCACCACATCTGAGCCACGTTTCCTCCCAGGCCACGCGGATGGTGACGCTGCATGTGTTGACGCAGGGCCGTGTGCCACGTTTAGCTTCCCTGGCCCACGGGCCTTCACTTTTCAGCCACAGATTCTACTTTAGTGACCATATCGGCTCCTCCGGTGTCTTTAGCAAAGAACTGCCACACGCCGAGTAGATGATTTTTTTTGTTTCCCTTTTTTTACCGCCAACGCTCAGCACTGACGTGACTACTGCCGTCGCTGCCTCGCTGAGCACTGATGCCGCTACTGTCTGGACACTCGCGAAGCGGGCGTTTTATAACGTGGCCCGCCTGCTCACGACCCTCACATGTGGCCTACCCTGTGACTCACGGCACACAACCCACTTGCTGGCTGCGCCGCTGACCTGTGCGCAAGCTGAACGCCTCTTCTCGTGACTCGATGATGATAGCCCTTGCGTTCACCCGGCTCCCCAAGTGCGGGTCGGCTACATCATCAATTTATTTTTGGTTTCATCGTCACTACTGTCCTCATCCATCGGTGCGCGAAATTGCCGATGGCTGACTCTAAACATCATGAACTCATGCCACTCTCCACATATTTTACTTTTGCCGCCTACTTGCAAGAAGCTAGGGATATTGGCCCCATTTCTTCGCTGCCACGTAGCTGCTGAGAATGCCCTCCTCAAATGTTCTGTCCTCGTATATGAGTGGAGATGAGCCCAGCCACATAGTGATCCTAGGCTGAGGGAACTGGATGGGGACAGAGGCGGGATGAGAGACAGGTGAGGGCCGCTGACCCGTCTCCCGGGGCGCATGCCAACTAGTGTTGTGTCTGTTAGGTTCCACACGACTCTCTGGCTGGGGTTGTCAGGATGGTCATTCTGGAGGAAGGGATGACCTTAGTCGAACCCTCTAATCAAGAACCCTTGGGTTGATGAACAACACACGGCCGCTAGATGACAGCGCAGTTGTGGCGCTCACCGTAGTGACCCTGCTGCTCGTCCCAGTTGCTGTGCTGGGACTGGGCCCGTTTCAGAAATGTTTGTGCCACTGCGCAACGCGGGAAGTTGCAGAGCCTGCCACCTCCTCTGTCTGACATACTGTTTGTTCTAAAATGTACAGGACACTGTTTGATGTAGCTTTCTGTATATGATAAATATAAACCCTGTTTTTGACTCCAAAAGAACCCAGTAACATGCTGTGGGTAACCCTTGGATATTAGAATTGCGCTCCACAAATGGCAGGAAAGAAGTTTATTTGTATGTGTCAGTGTCAAGCACTGTGTGTTTTACTAAAGTGTAAATGCAAGACGCAAACTAGGCTTAATTAACCTTAGATTGTGAAATTATGCTACACAGGAAAAACTGTATATATTTCGGTTGCTGATAAAGACGGTTTATTTTTGCTCAGCACAGCCGGCAAAACAACGCTTAATAACCCCTGGATGTAAATTGCGCAATAGAATTGAGCCCACCACAAACTAGTAGCTTTGTTAGCGTGTTACAATTGCGTGTGTTCATACGCCACACAACAAGAGATACAGTTGTAATTACGCCATTTGCTTGTGAATTAGGCTACCAAAAAAAAAACGTATATATTATTTGGCGTTGAAAAAAAGACGGTTTATTTTTGTCAGCACACCTGCAAAACACCGCTTAAATTAACCCGCTGGATGTAAATTGCAGCTCATAAGGATTGAGCCCGCACAAAACTAGTAGCTTTGTAGCGTGTTACCAATTGGTGTTTTCTTACTGCCACACAACAAGAGATACAGTTGTAATTAGCCGTTGCTTGTGAATTAGGCTATCAAAAAAAAAATATATATATATTTGGATAGCGTTGAAAAAAGACGGTTTATTTTTGTCAGCACACCAGAGCAAAACAACGCTTAATTAACCCCTGGGATGTAAATTGGCAAAAAAGAATTGAGCCGCACAAACTAGGTAGTTTGTAGCGGTTAACAAATGGCGGCGGTTTTCTACGCCACACAACAAGAGATACGTTGTTAATTAGCCTTTGCTGGTGAATTAGGCTACAAAAAACATAATATATATATTGGAGTGTATTAGACGGTCTTATTTTTTTCAGCACACCAGCCCAAAACAACGACTTATTAACCCTGGATGTAAATTGCGCCAAAGAATTGAGCACCGCACAAACTAGTAAGCTTTGTAGCGTGTTACAATTTGCCGTGTTTTCATACGCCACTCAACAGAGATACAGTTTCTTAATTAGCCTTTGCTTGTGAATTAGGCTACCAATAAAAAATATATATATTTGGCGTTGAAAAAGACGGTTTATTTTTGTCAGCACACAGCAAAACAAGGCTTAATTACCCCCTGGATGTAAAGTGCGCCAAAGAATTGAGCCGCACAAACTAGTAGCTTTGTAGCGTGTTACAATTGCGTGTTTTTCAACGCCAACAACCAAGAGGATACAGGTTTGTATTAGCCTTTGCTTGTGATGAATTAGGATACAAAAAAATATATATATTGGCCGTTGAATAAGACGGTTTATTTTGTCAGCACACCATATAGCCAAAACAACGACGTAATTAAACCTGGATGGTAAAATTGCGCCAAAGAATTGAGCCGCCACAAACTAGCTAGCTTTGTAGCGTGTTTACAATTGCGTGTTGTTCTACGCCACACAACAAGAGATACAGATGTAAGCCTTTGCTTGTGAATTAGGCTACCAAAAAAAAATATATATATTTTGGGTTGGAAAAAGACGGTTTATTTTGTCAGCACACAGCAAAACAACGGCTTAATTAAACCCTGGATGCTTTAAATTGCGCCAAAGAATTGAGCCGCCCCGGCACAAACTAGTTGCTTTGTAGACGTGTTACAATTGCGTGTTTTCTACGCCACACAACAAGAGATACAGTTGTATATAGCCTTTGGCTTGTGAATGTAGGGCTACCAAAAAAAAATATTATATATTTGGCGTTGAAAAAGACGGTTTATTTTTGTCAGCACACCAGCAAAACAACGCTTAATTAACCCCTGGATGTAAATTGCGCAATAGAATTCAGCAGCCAAAAATGAAGTGGTATTTGTATTGTAAAAAACGCTGTTTCTTTAAATGAATACAACAGGAACTGGCTTAGATCCCACTTGGATATTGAATGTATATGCAGCTGCAGTGGACGCACACTGGATTTCAGATCCAATACCCCAAAAAATCAGAAATAGAACATTCAGAGAACAGTCTCTGAGACAAGCTGAGACACCCCACAAAAATCGCTGTATAAAAATCAATTCTTCAGAAAGCGCTATCACCCGCAGCAGCACCTTCCCTATCAGTAGAGTGAGAGGAGTGTGGAGCTCCCAGCGGCCACGCTCGGTCTTATATAGTGCGGTGACGTCACAGAATCCGCGGTCTCTGATTGGCTTCATCTCTGCACATGTCATGCAGGCTATGCCCTTCTTCCTCCCAGAGTGCTTTGCCCCATGTAGCGCCATGTGCTCGCAGCCATTTTATCAATCAAAAGCACACTTCGTTCACCCGAAGTACCCCAAAGTTCGACTTCGTTCCGACCGAAGTTTTCCTGAAATTCTAAACGAATTCCACTTCGTTAGAATCAATTCGCCCATCTCTAGTTATATGTATCTATTGGAGATATATACACATTGATAACTCTTTTTATATACGTGACCTTTCACCTACCATTTTTTACCCTATATGTTTTGTACACTTTTTTGTAATGCGCCTCTTTGTATTTCAACTGTGGGATCTTGTTTTTCGTTATGTTGTGAGATTTTAAAATTTTCTAATAAAGAATTTTTTATTATATTAATTGGTGGTGGATTAAGCTCCTTTTCTCCTATTTCTGTTAATTACAAGTTTTTCTGTTGTTGTGTTCCGTAAAATACACGCCGTTTTAACACACTACAAAGCTGGTAATTGTTGGCAGCATATTTATTTTGCGCAATTTACATCCAAGGGTTAACTAAGTATTTTTCTGCAGTTGTACTTAGTAAAAGAAACGTTCTTTTTCACCACCAAAGAAGAAATCTGTAGCATAATTCATATCCGAAGGTTAATTACAAGTTTTTCTGTTGTTGTGTTCCGTAAAATACACGCCGTTTTAACACGCTACAAAGCTGGTAATTGTTGGCAGCACATTTCTTTTGCGCAATTTACATCCAAGGGTTAAATAATTATTTTTCTGCAGTTGTACTTGGTAAAGAAACGTTCTTTTTCACCACCAAAGAAGAAATCTGTAGCATAATTCATATCCGAAGGTTAATTACAAGTTTTTCTGTTGTTGTGTTCCGTTAAAATACACGCCGTTTTAACACGCTACAAAGCTGGTAATTGTTGGCAGCATATTTCTTTTGCACAATTTACATCCAAGTAAGTATTTTTCTGCAGTTGTATTCATTAAAAGAAACGTTCTTTTTCACCGCTAAAGAAGAAATTTTGCCTGTAGCATAATTCATATCCTGCCCATTTGTGGAGCGCAATTTATATCCAAGGGTTACCCAAGTGTCATGGGGGCTGGCGCGGGTGCCGCGGTGCCCCGCGACCGCCCCCCTACCCGCAGGGGGTCCAGCGCGGGTGCCGCGGCTCCCCGCGTCAATGCCCCCGCTGCCCAGTCTCTGGCGCCAGATCTCTTACCTGTCCATGCTCCTGTGAACGCTGCTCCTGCCTGTCACAGCCGCCGCACGCGTACCCACTGCTTAGGGCGCGCGTGCGATGGCTGGGCTGAATTTAAAGGGCCAGCGCACCATTAATTAGTTATTGATGGCCGCTGGTCTTATTTAAGGAATACGCCCCCAGCATTCTTTGCCAGTTTGTTGATGTGTGTTTAGTGAGTCTAGAGTGTTGGAAGTCCTGTCTGATCATCCGTGTACCAGTCCGTCCGCTACGTTTCCTGACCTTGCCTGTTTGCCGCCTGCCCTGAACTTCTGCCTGTCTCTGACCACGAACCTCTGCCGCCTGTCCTGACCTCTTGCCTGTCCCCGACTATGCTTCTGGATTACGAATTTGTACCACGCATTACCCCGGCCGCCATCGCAAGCAAGTCACGTCAGCGGTAGCGACCTGGTTGCCTCACGCCGCAGCAAGTCCATCCCGCTTTGCGGTGGGCTCTAGTGAATACCGGGGGCTACTTAGACTCCGCTCCCTGGCGTGGCTTAACTATCATCGCTTGCGGTGGTCCAGCGAATCCACGAACCCTTACAGTAAAAAACGGGCCCTCTGCCGAACTTCGGAGTACGACGGCCGTCGACAGCAGACCCAGCGTATTGACCAGTTTTTTTTGGCCATGATGCAGACCCTTGCGGTCGTCTACCTCTGCCTGGGGCTGCCCCCCCCACACAGCACCGTTGTCCTGGGGCCCTTCTTACTGTCTGCACCGGCCCTTCTCTAATCTGCCGCCCCCCTCATGTATGATGGAGCCAAGAAGTGCGGGGCTTCATCAGTCAATGCTCAATTACTTTGAGTGTTGGGCATAAATTTCCCCTACCAAGCTAAGGGGGCCCTTTTATAATTGCCTTAAGGGCGAAGCTCGGGCCCGGGGCCCAAATCGTATGGGACCGAGGGACCCTTTGACAGCGAGTTTTCAAGTCTTTTTTCCGGGGTTTCCCGGCCATCTTCGAGGAAACCTGGCCCGCACCTCCCCACTGCCAAGCTTGCCCCTTTCTCCGTCAGGGCGACTCCACTGTGGTCATATCCGTGCATTTCCCGGCTGCCTTTTGGCTGGACGGAAAATGGGGTTTTGGGGTGGCGATTTGGCAAGGGCCCCTTTCGGGGCGTATTAAAGCGAGCTCGGGGGGTTTGGGTCTTGCCTTCTGTTGGACGACCGGGTTTGGGTTTGGTCCCCGATTGATATTGGTTTGCGGAGAAACAGGCCCGCTCCAACGGAGATCGCCCCGACCACGCCGGTACCTCTCGGGCCCCCTGTGTTCCAACGACCCCCATTCCTCCCCCAATGGTTTGAGGACGACCCTGCAGGTCGAGAGACCCCCACCTGCCCGGAAGAACGCTCGCAGCGTTGTTGAGGCAGCTATGCTTTCTGTGGCGGTTCTGGCCCACTTTCATTGGGGATGCCCGGTGTCGGGGGAAATCTCGCCTAGGGCTTTCAGGAGAGGCATCCCTAGGTGTCAGTGGGGCCCTATCCCCATCGGGCCTTTCCCTGTACTCGTGGAATTTCCCCAGACAAAACCTTAAACCCCCACGCCTTCCTTGTCGGGGGTCCCCCCGGAAAAATTTTGTCAGCCAAACTCTGTCCCCAGTTTTTGTCTCCCGGTGCCCCTCTGAAAAATCATGTTGTCTCCCCCCGTCGTGGCAAATTCCTAAAAGGCGCTTTTGGTTCTACATGCCCCCCTCCGTTGGATGGGGCCCCCTACACAGGAGACTTTAAAAATGCTTGTTCGCTTCGTCCTCTTCGGAAACCCTCCTGGGCCTTCTTGGTTACAATCCATGCTGAAAATTTGGGAATGGAAAAGGGCGAAATCATCCGTTGGGGTCCTGCGGGGGACTCGCGATGCTTCCCGGGTTTACTCCGTCCTGCTCTTCGCCCGTCAAAAAGTCTACGAACCCTCTGGGGGGTCTGCCCACCCGTACCAGGATTTGCCGATATTTTTTCCAAAAAGACAGGCCAAAACTCAGCCACCCACCGGCCGATCGATTGTCCATTGCCCTGCAACCCGGCAGTATATGCCCATGGTAGGTCTTCCCTCTCCGCCCCGGAGATAAGGCTATGTCGTATATCAGGAAAAATCTCCGAAAGGGCTTCTACGAAAAGTTTTCCTCACCTGCGGGGGGGGGTTTTCTTTTTTTTTGAAAGAAAAGGGGGTTTTTCCTCCGACCTGTATCGATTATCGGGGACAAAAAAATTACTATAAAAAATCGATACCCTGCCTCTGATCTCGGAGTGTTCGATCGTCTGGTTTGGGGCGAAAATTTTTTCCAAGGTGGATCTAAGGGGGGCATATAACCCGATTCGTATTGGGAAGGCAACAAATGGAAGAGCCTTTAATACCGAGGGGGGGGGCCCCTTTGAAAAATTTCGTCATGCCATTTGGCTCTGCAACGCTCCCCGGTGTTCCCGAAATTTGTAAGAGATCTTCCCCAGACCTCCCCTATGTTGGTCATGTTACTAGGATTCCCAAATTTTTCCCTGCCCGGAAACTACCGCCTTTAGTCCGCCATGTGCTCCAAAGTCTCGGACCACAGTTATATGCCAACTGGGTGCTGTTGAAAGCCTGTTGCCCTTTTGGGTTAAGTTGGATCAAAGGCCTCCAGATGGATTTCCTTGAAATTGTCTGCAGTCCTACAATGACCTCAACCGTGGGCCTTCGCTTATCCAATGATTTTGGGGGTTCCCAAAATTTTTAAGACAATTCATCCCCCATTTCTCCCGCCGTGGGCCCCCGGGGGCCCTTACGAAGAAAAATGCCAACCCCTAAATCTGGCCGCCCGAGGCCCCAAAAAGGATTGATCGCCCAAAAAAAGCGTTCGCTTTGTCCAGTTCTGTCCGCCCCGGACCCCCAACGTCCCTTTATCCCAGAGGTGGACGCCTCCTGTATAGGGGCAGATTGGGGTTTTCCCTTTAGAAGTCTTCCTCCGGGAAAATGCGTATTGCGGCTCCTCTCTGCTTTCACCCCCGCCGAAAAAAATTATACAATCGGTGATCGCGAATTACTGGCTATTTAAATTTCCCCCCGAAAATTGGCGGCACTTGCCGGAGGGAGCGTCACCCCTCGTATATTAACCGATCACAAAAATCTTCTCTTTGCAGTCTGCCCAAACTGAACCCTCGGCAAGTAGGTGTTCACTTTCTTTGCCGCTTTTATTTTTTTTTCACTTTCCGGCCCGTGGCAAGAACGTCAGAGCGACCCTTCTAGATCTGGCACAGTGGGGTTGGAAGGGTACCCCTGCAACATAATTTTTTCTGAACGTCTCCTCACGGCGGACCCCGGGACTTTTAAAAAATCTGCCCCCTGGGAAAACTAGAGTTGCCCTGCGGCCCGATCTGGTGGTGACAGATCTCGAAAGCTGGTCACCCCGGAGTTCATAAGTCTCTGCAATAATCTCCCGTTATTATTTGGGGGGCCCACTCTCGTCCGTTTTGAGGGCTTTGTCCTGGCCCGTACCTCTTGTGCCGTATAAAGTGCCTCGTCTCAGACCTGGGGTCTGCTTCAAACCCCCCGGTGCCAGAAAAGACTTTTGGTCCCCTATAGCCTGGACTTTTTAGGCCCCACCTCCCCTGGAACATGTCGTTCTGGTGGTGACAGTAGATTTTCGAAAAAGGCCCACTTTGTTCCACTGCCCCGGGGTTTCCCCCCTTTCTCCCCAGTGGGCCCCGCCTTTTTCCACCATTTTTGTTTCAGGTCTTCCCTTGCAATCGTTCGGATGGGGGATCCAGATTTGGGGGGCTCTATGTGGGCAGATGCAGATTCGCTTGACTTCTGTTGAAAACCCCCTCGACAACGAAAAAGGTAGGAGGGTTAACCAAGTGTTAGGTTTCTGTGAGCGTATATCTATTGTTTTATAGATAAAGATTTGTATATATCTTTTTGTGCTTTTCATCAAGTTTGAAGCACTCAGGTTTGGAAAGTCAATGACATGCCCCCCCCCCCCCCCTCCCAAAGATTGGAAAAAACATGGCCCGGAGGTATGAATTTAAAGGAAAAAAGTTTCTTTGTTTCAGTGGTAAGGAGGTGGCATATGGAAATAACTTTAAACAGCGTATAAAAGGGGTAGCTTGTTTTGAATTGATTTGGGTAAATGTATTCTTGAGGAGAAGGAGGTTAAAAACATGAATTGCAGTAGGAGGGGGCAGCATTTTTTTTAGCATTGCAATGTAATATGCTGTGTTTGTCACCAATGCTTGCATTGAATAAATCCTTTTTTAATTTGAAAACCCGATCAACATCTGAAAAGCTTTATTAAGCTACAAGTACAAAATGGCGCTTCCAAGTGGGGCTCAGAAAAGTGATTTGGCATCCGACTAATACGAGATGAACAATATTAAAAGCAGAATAAAAAGATGCGGCATCCAAATCAAACGGTAAGCATATAATTTTATATTTGCTTACCTAGATATATTCTGTCTCTTCAAGTAATTGGCTTCATCTGTCCGGGGTCAGTTTTCCCAGATCACTATAAGACATCTGACCTAAGACCTAACCTTGATAAAATACCAAATAAAGGAAGTGATCGTGGTCAATAAATATACAGTATATAAAAATGTTGCTGTTTATGTGCTGTTTGGATAGTGACGTGAATACATGTGATTGAATGTGAACAATTGAATATAACATATAACAAAATAGGAGGTGCTGAAAGGGATTGTATGCATTGATTGATGACAACGTATGAGAGCTCTCTGCTTGATGAGGCGACCCCCAAGTGAAAGAAATATTAACAAGTTTTATAGATGAAATTGTATTATATAGAATTTGTCTTTGTGTGAGCTTTTACTTTTTGTGAAAGGTCAAAAGGTCTCATGGCTGCAGTGTCCTTAGCTGGCCTTTAGAACAAAGAAATTCCTGAAGGGAGGGGAGTGAATCCCTCCATAAATGATTTCCAGTGAGTTTCCAGCACCTTATGATAGCATATAGTGGTTGTTATTGCAGAAAATAGTGTTAAAGTTTAGAGAAATTATTTCAGTCCGTTGGTTAGATACTTGAATGAATGGTTTAGATATTTTTTAATCTAACCATCAAGGTACGATACTAACTAGTTGTTTAATATTTAGAGACGTGAATGAATGGTTAAATTTTTAATCTAACCATCAGAGTACGATACTAAATATTTGTTAAATAGTTTGGAGACGCGAATGAGTATATGAATTTTAATCTAGTCATCTCAGAGGTACGATCACTATCTAATTTGTGTATTTGTTTAGGAACTTGAATGATGTTTAGATTTTTGAATCTAACCACATCATAGGTTATATGCTAAACTAATTCAGCGTGACGACTGCTGTAGAATTGGAACGAGTAATTGGGTAACTTTCGTTGGCAGTGAAAAAAATTTATCTCTAAACTCAATAAAAAATTGTAGAGACAAGAGCAGGAAGTTAGAAACAGTTGGAAAAATTTTGTGTAATGGTGAAAGTTGGACATTTGTAAAGTAGAAAAATGAAGGAAAGTCTTCATATAAGTGTGAGGTTTTTAGTTGTCACCTGTATATAATGGGTTTAAGTGAAGGTATGATCCATGTGAATGAGAATGCAGTGAAAAAAGGTTATTCCCTCCATATCTGTGACTTCTGGATCTATAGCAGCATCTCCTGGATTCATAATGAGGGGGAAGTGTCAGCCGAGATGCGGAGACTCCATTGTGTGTTTTTTTTCATTGATTACTGCACTTAACTGTGTAGAACATTGATGAATTTTAGTTTTGTGTGTAAGATGGATATGCTTTGTCTTTACTGGAAATAGCTCTAGCAGATGAAGTTTGTATAAACAAGATATATATCTATAATCATGTATGCTTTTTAGTTGTAAAATATAGAATATATAGTTATAATATCTGTGTAAAAGTTTATGGGCCAAGGATATCCTCATTAAATTTGGTTGAAGTTTGAAGTAAAAATAAGTCCATCGGCAAATTAAAAGAGCTCATTTAATATAACAATAAATTGGGGATTGTGCACTAAAGTTTGTCAACAATTTGAAATATATATCTATGTTTTTTAACTACCTTTAGCATTACCAGGAATGTTACATACTGTTTTTTTCTCCCAATGTTTCATTTTTAGGTGGAAGGAGGCAAAATTAAATATTAACCTGTGCTTCTCATGTAGGAATGAGGAGATACATTTTTACAATTTTTAATATTGATTTAAGAAAAAGACTCTAAAGTCTAGGATATTTTAATTTTTGATCATTGGCCATTGTTTTGCTTTTGTGGCATTGATATTTTGTTTTGTTTATTTTTCTTTTTCATTTTGTTTAGTCTGAAGTTTTTTTGTGTTGTGTGTGTGTAAATGTATGAAGGAACCTTGTTTTCTATTGATTTTTTAAGTTAATTTGTGAATTACTTCTTGCGTCTGGCTAACTCTTTTGTTGTCTGTCTTGATTATATGAAAAGCCATGTAGTCCCTACATTGAATGTGGTACAGCTGGGAGCTTTTTAACAACTGATTGGTAAGAGTAGAGATGTACATGCTGCCAGACACAGGGGGCGGGCCAGGGGAAGAGCCAATGGATGCTAAGATCTCCATAAACAGTGCACCCTTTGTGAATTGTCAGTTTTTTGGGACTGATAGATTACTGTAGAGAAAGGGTTTAGTTAGTCTTCTCTTCCTTATGTATTTTTGTTGTAGGAATGTATTACAGATTACCTATTATAACCTGATATGCTTAGTAATTTTCTTAAATTAACCATAAGATGTAAGCAGTTTTCCTGTCCTCAGTGCCGTAAACAGTGGAATATCACCTGACTTCACGGACAGTATCTCTGTTTGTGTTGTTTTTTGTTTTTTTAGCTGATCGAGGCCCTGAGTTCTCAATGAAACTAGTTACAGTTTTTTGTAGACAAAGTTACCTTCTAGGACACTGCTTGTCAGTTGTGCAAGGCACCTGAACCAGAGACCAATACAAGAACATAAATGACCTGACTTCTGGAGTCTAGAGCAACTCAGAATATTTCCTGAGTTTGATAAAATATTGTAATAAATATTTTTAATAGTGATCAGCTTGTTTGCTTATTCAGCTCGTGTATGGAGTATGGCTACATGGCCATTTTGAGCTATAGAAGAGGCACTTAACAAATTTCCAAAAAACTCTGAATTGTTAATTTCCTCTGCAACGCTGCAGCCCTGGGCACAACCTACTAATGAGCAAGCTGTTCTCATTGTATGCATTGAAGATAGCTAGTTATGTCACGGCAGTCTTTACACAGTCACATGTTACACAGCAAGACCAGATCTATAACTCAGCTAGATTAGATCTCCATGTGGCGATAGAAACCCTTTAATGTATAACGAGTAGTCACTGTAGTACAAGTACTTATACATAAAGTCTCAGAGGTTGTACTGGATTACCCCGTGACAATACATACCCTGTATGATGTACATGATATTCTCATGGTGCGACTATGACATATCTCTATGGCCTGTTAGCTACGCCTGCAGAGTGTGTTACTGATGTCCCAAGTGTTTCACTGACTTAGTGTAGAACCTTGAACTCTACCACTCTGTTACCCTAGAACTTAGAACCAAAGGGGGGAAGAAGTAGAGGCTAAAATTGAGAAGAATATGCTTGTATGATCCAAATTGCACAAGAAACAATGGATTTACCCATGTGAAGGGCTTCCCAATCACTAATTCTAAAACCTTTGATTATTAACCAGGTACTGGGAATACAGCAGGTATCACATTGATATACTGTGGTCACCGAACAAGGTAATAAAAGAAACCACTTCCGCCTCATTTGCCAGGTGGGGAGTGAGGCACTTCAGAGGCATGAACAGCGGCCGAGGGTAAGAC
>JAODAL010017856.1:0-32500 GCA_025379985.1 Phyllomedusa bahiana | reverse complement strand
TGTGTATAATAGAATTGCTCTTTGTATATGATATTTGAATCTGTTACACTAGGTTCACAAATCAGAAAGATCTCTAGAAGACATGTGATATATTCTACATATAGTGGACTATTCTTGTGTAGAAAGAACATGCACTATAAAGCTAGGCTGGACACCTATTTACCTTCCTCAGTCCCCCATAATATGTAGAATATAACAAGATTCCTAAGCATAAACTGTATAAAAAAAGGGCAGCAGATAGCAAGCCAAGGAAAACGGGGAAAATCTGCATTTAGTTTTCATTGGTAAAGTAACTTGATTTTTAATACTGATCCCAGTAGGAAATTTGAAATAAGGGCAAATTTTAAAAATAGTGTTTTTTTGAAAGACTGAGTGATGTATGGTTGAGAAAGCAACAAACCAAGTGAAGAAGGCCTCATGATGGGGTGATGTGTTTGTCCATTTTTAAATACTAGCAAATTGGTTTAGATGCCTACGTGGATTCTGATTGGGATAATTTACAGATGGTTATACAAGGTGACTTGCTCATAAATATGGTGTGTATTAAATGTCAGTGCTCACCGTAGGTGGATGTAGAAACAAAAGAAGAAATGATTATAGTCCTTGTTATGACTTGTAAGAATATAATATCTTCTCTTCAGGGCATAAGCAGCCCTCATAAGTTAGATGAGCTTAATATGTGTAGGCGATCTTTTTCTGAGAAATCCAGGCATAATGTAGTAGGGCATAAAGAAGCATGTAATCTAGGAAGTCTGGGCATGCAGATAGCTGCATGAGAATGTATCTCCAGAAAAAACCGTAAAGACAGATCGGATCACACATATTCGGCTCAAAGGGGAGAATTTGAGCGGAATATCTATAGTTTTTATAGCTGATAATGATTTGTATATACTCTTTGTGTGCTTTTCATCAAAGTTTGAAGCACTCAGGTCTTGGAATGTCAATAGACATGCCCCCACCCACCCCCACCCCCTCCTCCAAGATTGGAAACACATGGCCTGGAGGAGATGGACATTTAAAAGAATAAAGTTTCTTTGTTTTCAGCGGGGGTTAAGAGGTGGCCATAAGGAAACTAAACATTAAACCCAGCGTATAAGAGGCTAGCTATGTTTTGAATTGATATGGCTAAATTTATTCTTGGCAGGAAAGGAGTCTATAAAACCATGAATTGCAGTAGGAGGGGGCCGACATTTTCTTTTTAGCTTATGCAATGTAAATATGCTGTGTGTGTCTACCAATGCTTGCATTGAATAAACCCTGTTTTAATTTGAAAACCCGATCACAATCTGAAAAGCTTTATAAGCTACAACAGTACCTACCTACACATGTTTGTTTCCGCCTCGTCAGGTATGTCTGTACTCCTCCCAGGGTAAGAATTTGCTTATATAATCTCTAAGACTCAGAATCCCGCTGGGTCCCCTTTCCTTTTTTGTGGCGTTTGGTCTACATCCCTGCCCGCCACTCCCTCGGCTACTTTGTTCATGTTCCTCCGAGGGATGCCAGGTGCGTGACATCAAGGCACTCTGGCAAACCACCTTCTACGGGCCTGCGCTCGCAACCAAAATCCAGGCCGACAGGTACCGTAGACTCCGCCCCTATTTTAAGGCCCGAGGTGATAGAGTATGTTGTCCCGCAAAAGACATCCGCTTATAGGGCCCTGTTATTAGTTAGGCCCCATAGTATCTGGGCCCTTTGTTTAACTTGCGGCAGCTTAACCCGGCGCAACTCCTACAAGCTCCGCTTGCCTCTACTCTGCTATCCTGGGAACTCCTTACATGTCTCTCACCTCAAGCCTGTGGTGCAGAATCACTTCTCCCGTGGATCTGTCCCTTGCTTCTCCTGTGGCCAACTCTGATAACATCTTTGAGGGTCAAGGAGGTGCTGGCGGAAGAAGACAGTGGGGGGAAGCGGTTCTTTCTTATTGACTGTAAGGTGGTTCGGGCCGGAGGAGCCTCGTGGAACCTGAGGGCAACATGTCACCCTGACCTTCTCCTCCAAGTTCCGTAAAAAGAGGGGATACCTAAGGAGGGTGGTACGGTCATGGGGTCCTCACGGTGCCTGGCTCCCCGCGTCCATGCCCCCGCTGCCCAGTCCCTGGCGCCAGTTCTCTTACCTGTACATGTTCCTGTGAACGCTGCTCCTGCCTGTCACATCCCACCAGGCGCGAACGCCGTCTTCTTAGGGCGCGCACCGCCTACGGCTGGCAGGAATTTTAAAGGGCCATGCACCATAAATTAGTTAATGATGGCCGCTGTACCTAATTTAGGAATACGCCCCACACTCTTTGCCATTTTGTTGTGTGCGTTTAGTGAGTCTAGAGTGTTGGAAGTCCTGTCTGAATCATCCGTGTACAAGTCCGTCCGCTACGTTTCCTGACCTTGCCTGTTTGCACTGCACTGCCCTGAACTTCTGCTGTCCTCTGACCCACGAACCTCTGCCACCTGACTCCTGACCTCTGCCTTTCCCCGACTACTCTTCTGGATTAACGATTTGTACCACGCATTACCCCGGCCCCGGCCGCCATCGCAGCAAGTCCGTCAGCGTAGCGACCTGTAGCCTCACGCCGCAGCAAGTCCAATCCCGCTTTGCGGCGGGCTCTGGTGAATACCGAGGGCTACTTAGACTCCGCTCCCTAGCGTGGCTTAACTATCATCGCTTGCGGTGGTCCAGCGAATCCACCGAACCCTTACACCAAGCTTGTTAGTGGGTTCATTTGGAGTCAAATACAGGGTGTGTATTTATCATATACAGATATCTTCATCAAAAAGTGTCTGTACATTTTAGAAAAAACAGTATGTCAGACAGAGAGGTGGCAGGCTCTTCATCTGCGAGTGGCATGGCACAAACTTTCCCTGGAGCAGGCCCAGGTCGCAGCACAGCAAGGGACGTCGCAGCATCAAGCGCTGTCATCTAGCGGCCTTTGTTCTTCAGCAACCCAATAGTTTCTTGTTTGGGTTTGACTAGGTCATCCACTTCCTCCCAATACCTGACAACCCCAGCCAAGAGTCGGTGGGAACGTCAGCACAACCCTTAATTGTCATGGCCCGAAGCGGGTCAAGCACCCTCACCTGTCCTCAACCCCCTCCTTCCCATCCGGGTTCCCCAGCCAGAGATCTACTATTGGTCTGGGCTCAGCGCCACTATATAGCGAGGATGAACAATTGAGGAGGCATTTCAGCAGCTACTTGGCAGCGAAGAAATGGGGCCAATATCCCCTTCTTCTTGCAGTAGGCTGAAAAAGTATAGATGTGGAGAGTGGCATGGGAGGTCATGTTGTGGGGGGTCAGCCTCTGCATACCAAGACCGTTGATGAGGCAGCAGTGACGATGAAACACAAACGATGATGATGTACCGACCGCATTGGGAGGGGGGTGAAACAAGGGTTTTCATCATCGTCAGGAGAAGAGGGCATCAGCTTGCGGGACAGGCAGCGCACGCCAGCAAGTGGGTAGTGTGGCCGTGAGTCACAGGTAGCAGCATGTTGAGGTCGGAGCCAAGCGCCATGGGGTAGAAAACCCCTTTCCAGGTTCAAGAAAGTAGCGGCACAGGGCTCAGCGAGGCAAGCGGCGGCAGTAGTCACTCTGGCGGAGCTTTGGGGCAGTAAAATCAGATACTCGGCGTGTGGCAGTTCTTTGCTAAACACTGGAGGAGCCGAATATGGGTATATGTAGAATCTGTGGGCAGAAAGTGAAGCGTGCCAGGGAGCTAACGTTGGCACCACGGCCCTGCGTCAACACATGCAGCGTCACCATCCAGTGGCCTGGGAGTGGCTCAGATGTGTGGCCCACCTCCCGGGCCGCAGCAATAGCAGCACAGCGCCCAGGGGCACGCATGCCATTGCAGCCAGTAAAAAGCTCCACCACCTCTGCAAAAGGGGACTGCTTCTCTTTGCCATCATCTCCCGTCCAGATGCTCCTGCTCCTCGCTTTTCATGGCGTCAGCAGTCGTTCAGCGAGGCGATTGCAAAAGACAACAGTATGTGTCCAACCATCCTAAAGTGCAGAAGCTGACTGTGCTCCTGCCCAAAGTTGTCGGTACCCCAGTCCCTCCCTTTCCAAATGGTGGACTCTGCACCATTCATAGTACTAATGGCTTGTGTCGAGCCGAGATGGAGAGTTCCAAGCCGTAATTTCTTTTCCAAAAAGGCAGTACCAGTACTTCATAAATATGTAGAACAGAATGTGGGCCGTCCTTGAGCTTATCGTTTTTTTCCAAGGTGCAGGGCACGCGGACGTGTGGAGCTGTAAACTACAGTCAGGGCCAGTACATGTCCTTTACGGCCATTTGCGTGAATGTCTTCCTTCCCAGGCACAGCAACAACTTGGCAGGAGACGCTGCTTTCTCCTCCACTTTTGTCAAACTGCGGCTCCTGCGCCAATGTCCCCTCCTCCTCCTCCCCACCACCATCATCTCAGCCTCCACAAGTATTGCTCCATCATACCACATGTGTATGGCACAGCGGTGTCACGCAGTTCTACACCTGGCTTCCCTCGGCGAACGAAGTCACACAGGGAGAACTGCTCCGCTCATGCAGCAAGAAATCGATGTGTGGCTTTCTCCACGCCAACTGCAAATCGGAACCATGGTGACGGGCAATGGGAGTAACATGGTGTCCGCGGCGGGATGGTCCCTGCACCCTGCCTGGCACACGGGGTCACTCTGGTTGTGAAAAGTTTCCTGAAGTCTACCACCGATCTTCAGAAGATTCTGGAAATGGCCAGGAAACTGTGCATGCACTTCATCCATTCCTACAAAGCCAGGAACACGCTCCTCGAGTTGCAGCGGCAGAACAGCCTCCCCCAACACACTCTGGTATGCGATGTTTCCACCCGTTGGGAATTCCAGCCTGCCCCATGTTGGACCGACTGTATGAACAAAAAAGGCCATTAACGATTTTTTTATGAAACCCCCGGCGGACAGGATACTCCCCTGTGTAACTTTGAATGTCACCAGTGGCAGCTCATGCATGACACCTGCCGTTTGCTGAGGGCCCTTCGAGGAGCGATGTTATTTGTCAGTCGCCAGGACTACGGGATGAATAACGTCATTCCACTGCTTCATGTCCTGGAGCAGATGCTGAAAAATCTGTCTGGGCAGGGGACTGGAGACGAGATGGCCACATGAGTCCGGTGGGGACTGAACTGGAGGAGGAGGAGGAGGACATTGGAGCAAAAGCATTGTCTGGTGAAATGAGTGGATTTTCTACCCAGGTGACAAGAGAGGAGGAGCAGGACCAGCTGGGGGAAGTAGATGGAGATGAGGAAGACAGGCAGAAAAACCGCAAAACACCGTGGCAGTATACAGTGGAGATGGAGGCAGGCCCCGCCCCCCCGGATCACTTGGCAGATGGCCCCAACATGCTGATTTGCCTGGCTAGTGACAGCCGAATAGTCACCATCCGGCAGAGGGATGACTTCTGGGTCGCCCACCCTAATTGGACCCTTGCTACGGTCCAAAATGGAGCCTTTTTTCCCCCTGCTGAGAGGGAGGACAAACTCAAATACTATAGGGGAAAACCTCCGTAGTCAGTTGGCCGCTGCCTATGTGCGGCATCGTCCCTCCTCTTGACAGGTCTGACCGGGGGGTTCTCACATACAAAATGCCGCGGCTGCTGGGGGAAGGGTGGGGGTAGAGCAGTAACCAGCTCCATCACAGCAACCTAAGTCTGGAGTCACTGATGACAGCTTCCTTCACCCGCCTAGTGAGGAGGGCAGTCGCCAACAGCACACAGGAAACCCGGAGCAGTCCCTGAACCATTAATGGTGGGCCCACTTGAACAGCACTCTGCCCCCCAGTTAGAAGATCCGCTGGGCTACTGGGCAGCCAAACTGGATGTGTGGCCCCACTTGCCGAGTGTGCAGTGGAGAAGCTGTCCCGCCCGGCTAGTAGTGTGGCAAACAGAGCGGGTGTTCAGTGCAGTGGGGCCATCTTACCCCCAAGAGAAACCCCTTGTCCACGGAAATGTGGGAAAGACTGACCTTTGTCAAGATGAATCAGGTGTGGATCGGCCAGGATTTCCACACACCAATGCCTTAGGCGTCAGATTACATCAGCCATGACACCTCACCCAAACTTTGAGAAATGAGTCTGGGTTCAAACTACCTCCTCAGCCACTATTCTGATGCCACCATCTGCCTGATGCCACATATCTGCTGACAGTTTCTCCATCTGCCTACCACCATCTTTACCAGGGACTGGTATTGCCACATGCCTCCACACTCTGTCATTGTGCCACTCTATGACCTCATGCTGCTGTTGCTGGTGCCATGACCTCCACACTTTGTCATTGTGCCACTCTCTGACCTCATGCTGCTGCTGCTGTTGTTGCTGCTGCGGTCACCTCCACACCCTGCCATTGTGCCACTCTCTGACCTCATGTTGTTGCTCCTGCGGTCACCTCCACACTCGGTCATTGTGCCACTCTGTGGCCTACTCCTGTTTTTGCCACATCCAGATTTGTCATCGTGCCACTGTCTGACCTCATGCTGCTGCTGAAATTTCCTGCCGTGCCCCCACACTGTGCATTGTGCCACTCTGTGCAAACTCCTATTTTTGCCACCCCCCAGAAGCATTATCCCACTGCCCTAAACCCATGTTTTTTAAAGGAAAAGGGTATGGATCCGCTCAAACCATCGAAAGCGTTGGAGTAAGCCCGCCAGGGAGGGGTTTTAAATTACCCCCGGGTATTCACCAGACCCGCCCCCAAAAGCGGGATGGCCCTTTGCTGCGGGGGGAAAAACTCCCAGGTCGCTTCCACGACGTGACTTGCTTGCTGTGGCAGCCCAAGGGTGAGCGTGGTACCAAATCGTGAGGCAAAAGCGTAGTTTAGGGGGAGGGGTAAAAGGGCAGGGCAGGGGGGCAAAGGTTCGAGGTCAGGAACGGCGAGAGGGCAGAAAAAACCGAGAAAGAATTTTGAAAAGCACAGGAAAACTTTCTTAAAGGCCCAGAGGGGGACAATAGATCCCGGGGAAGGAAGTGTCGGGGCCCAAAACCTAAAATTGGAACCCCGCGGGGCCCGCAATAAACCCAAATTACTGAGCGTGGCCCTTTAAAAAATTTTAAAGGAAAATGGGTTTTTGCGGCGCCCCAGGTGGTGCGATCGCGGGACAAAACAGCTGGCAGGAGCCGAGGGATTTTGGAGCGTGGCAGGGTAAGTGGGAAAAGGGTCGGGGGGGGGGGAGTACCCCAAGGCCCGACCTGCGGACCGCGGTGCCATTGTTCCCCGGGCGAGGGGGGACAGGCCAGACCGGGTGCGCCCCACCCGACCCCTCTGTGGGGACCACCCTGACAGTAAACCCCCCCCCCTTAACCGCCCCCCCCTTTTTGGAAAAAAAAGAAAATTCCTTAGAGGTACGATCCAAAATGCTGTCCCCCGGCTCCCCAAATCCTCCTCCGGCCCCCAATCCTTCCCAATCCCAAAAAGAAAAAGTCGCCTCCCCTGATAGATTCATAGCCCTAATTTTTTTCAAAACCTGAAAAACTTGGAGGCCCCCGCTTTAGGGGTGGGGGGGTTTCCCTTTTCCCAGAAAGCGATAGACACCCCGGCTTCAGCAGGGGACTTTGGGAAAAAAATTTTAATCCATGGTAGGTGGGAGCCGGGGGCTTTTTAGGCAACTGGATTGATCCGCTGTAACACCTAAATAGCCCCAGGAACCATGGAACCTTTGGGTTAGAGTTTGGGGTTTTAAAGCCAAGGTATTTGACAGACAGGGCCCCACCTTTTTCACCTGGAGCAAAAGTCAGGGATGGGGGGTTTCTTTTGTCCGCCCGTGACTTCAAAGGGGGGCCCGTCCCCTTGTGAATTTGGGTGGGGAGTTGCCTTCCCCGGATTTGGGCCTCATGTTTGGATCAGGGTACCAGCGCGGGGAAACCCCGGGGGCAGAAGGAAAAGGGGTGGGGGGCGGGGATGCAGCCCATAGACAATGTGAAAAGGGGGAAGAGCCCCTGGATTCAAGGGCCAGGGAGTTTTTAAGAAATTCGGCTCAGGGGGATTTTGACCGGACCAATCGTCTTTTGGGGGCGGGCCGAGACGAAGTGGCGAAGATATGTGCTAAGGATTTGATTGATCCTCTCCACCTGAGTTGGATTGCGGTGGTAAGCCAATGAAAGTCCAATTTAATTGCAACTGGAGCAGAGGACGCCAGAACCTGGAGACAATTGGACCCCGTGGTCCGAGAGAATTTGACCCTGGGAGGCCGTGTAGGAGGAAGATGTGTTCAAAGAAGAGTGTGGCGAGCCGAGGGGCGGACGGAAGACCTGCCAACGGGGCAAAGGTTTCCATCTTTGAAAAACGGTCTGCGACCACCCAAATGACAGTATTGCGGAAAGGGAAGAGGAAGGGGCGGTGATGAAATCCATAGGGCACCTGGGACCATGGAGACCCGGCGGGGCTAAGGGGCAGAAGGCCAGACGGGCCGTGACGGGGGTTTATCCCGGGCACAGAAGTACAGGCTTCCACAAATTCTTTTGAGTCCTTAGCAAGAGTCGGCCACCAATAGAAGCGAGATATAGCCAAATCTTTCGAGCGCCAGGATGCCCGGCCACCAGGGGCAATGTTTCCCCCTTTAGAATCCTCCAAGGGAGCCGAGTCTTTCCCCGAAGTCTGCTGGAGGTCCACCGGAGCTACATGAACCAAACGTTCTGGTGTATAATATTGCTGAGGACGCGGGATACTCAACACGATGGTAATCAGAGCATGGAGAGAGCACGGCCGTGAGACGTTATTTTCTCGGGCGGAAGTGAATCCGGAAGTCCCAAAACCTGAAAAGAACAGCGACCAACTGGCCTGGCCGAGGAATTTATGGTTGAGCCGACCTGAAGATACAGAACTTTCTTGTGGTCTGTAATAAAACGTCAATGGTGATGGCGAGCCCTTCCAGGAGGTGTCGCCATTCCTTCAGGGCCACTTGATGGCTAGCAATCCCCGATCCCATGCTTAATTCTTCTCCGCCGGAGAGAAGATCTTGGAGAAAAATCCGCAAGTGAGAGTTCTGCCCTTGGTCCCTTTTTGCATGAGAACCGCCCCTGCTCCCACGGAAGAGGCATCCACCTGCAGAGCGAAAGGTTTTTCTGGGTCCGGGCGTGATACAGGAAGGGTCCAGAGGCAAAAACCGCTTTAAGCTTCCGTAAATGGCCTCTCGGCCGCTTGATCAGGAGTCTGCAGGTTGGCGTTCTTCTGTAGTAAGGGACACAAATCGGTGCACCAGTGTGGAAAAATGGGAATAAACTGTCGATAGTAAATTTGCGAACCCTAAGAAGCCGCTGTATGGCCCGAAGTCCGACAGGTCCGCGTCCACTGCAGAACGGCGCTAACTTCACTTGGATCCATCTGTAGGCCTTATATCCGAGAAGATGTATCCCAAGAATGGGAGGCTTGCCCGATGAAAAAGGCATGTCTCCAACTTGGCGTATAACTTACTGCGGAGACGACTCAGTACCTGGCGTAGCTTTCACCGGATGGGTGCTGAAGATCAGAGAAAAGATCAGTATACGTCCAGGTAACGGATGCGACACAGGAATAGAGGAGGTCTCTAGAAGATATCATTAACGAATTCCCTGAAGAAGGCTGGAGCATTGCATAATCCAAAGAGGCAACCAAGTATTCAAAATGCCCGTCACCTATCAAAGGCCGTCTTCCATTCATCGCCCCTCCCGGCTCGGATTCTAACGAGGTTGTAAGCCTCCACGCAGCGTTCTAAATTAGAAAAGAGACCTTTGCCCCCCGGAGCCGGTCAAAGAGTCCGAAATTAAGGTAACGATATCGGTTCTCACGGTGACCTTAGTTATGGGCCCGTAAGCGATTGCAGGTGCGCGAGAACCATCCTTTTTCTCAACGAAGAAGAAACCGGACCCAGCTGGAAGAAGAGGACTTGCGGATGAAAGCCCTTCTCCAAATTCTCTTGATATAGGCCCGACATGGCAGCAGTTTTCCGGTACGGATAGCGGATGGACCCTGCCTCGAGGGGGACTGGTCCCAGGGAGAAGGTCAATCGGACAGTCATAGAGCCGATGGGGCGGCAACGTCTCGGCCTCCTTTTCAGAAAACACATCCGCAAAGTCCTGGTATTCTACTGGCAGGCCTGGCAGAGGATTGGGAGATGACTGCGGAGAGGTGGCACGCACCGGGCGGGGTGCGACCAGACATTGACTCCGGCAATTCGGTCCCCAACGCAAGACCTCGCTGGTCTTCCAGTCGAGTATAGGGGCATGATGTGGCAGCCAGGGGAGCCGACGAAGACCTTGGTAGCACGTGGAAGGCAATTTTCTCCTTGTGCAGAGCCCCCACCTGGAGGGACACTGGCCTGGTGATGTACTGGACAGAGTCGCTCAGTAGTTCCCCACTGATGGAAGAAATCACCAGAGGTCTTTCCAGCCGGACCAGCGGCAGGCATGGATAAAGTTCCCGGCAGACCCAGAATCCAGGAAGGCAGAGGCCTGAAACGAGAGGCCAGCGTCAGTCGTGACTTGTACTGGCATCATCAGACGTGGAGAGGAAGAATTAGCACATAGGGACACCTCTCCTAAGGGACCTAGGTGCGAGCATTTCCCGGCTGCTGGGGACGTAGCGGGCAACCTCGGAGGAGATGATCAGGACTAGCACAGTACAAGCAAAGATTCTCTGCACGGCGACAGGATAGCTCTTGATCCGATAAGTGAGCCCGGTCCACCTGCATGGGCTCCTCACTGGGAAACTGCGGTATTGGCAGCGGGAGCTTCTGGAACACAGGGGCTAGCCGAGGCAGACGGCGGGGGTGAACGGTGTCTCGTTCCTGGCGAAGCTCCCCCTGTCTCTCGGCGAAACGCACATCAATGCGGGAGGCCAGGTGGATGAGTTCGCTCAGAGAGGACGGAATGTCTCTAGCAGCCAGTGCATCCTTCACCCTGCTAGATAGGCCCTTCTTAAAGGTGGCGCAAAGGGCAGCATCATTCCAGGATTACTCCGAGGCCAATGTACGGAATTATACTGCATAGTCTCCTACGGAGGAGTCACTCTGGCGAAGGTTCAGGAGTGCTGTCTCGGCTGAAGATATACGTGCAGGTTCCTCGAAGATGCTACAAAATTTTAGGAGGAAGGCCTCTAGGTCCGTGATCACGGGGTCATTCCTGTCCCAGAGGGGTGTTGCCCAAGCCAGAACCTTTCCGGAAAGTAGGCTGACCCCGAATGACACTTTTGCCCTCTCCATGAGGAACTGATCGGCCATCATCTCGACGTGCATGGAGCACCCGGGTGATGAAGCCCCTGCAAAGCTTAGGATCCCCGTCGAACTTAGATGGTAGAGAGAGACGAAGCTTGGGACCCACCGAAGCCAGCAGAACAGGAGGCTGCTGTTGAGGCGTGAGGAGCTGTCGCACCATGTAGGACAGCTGATCCAACTGCTGTGCCTGTTGTGCAATCTGCTGCGACTGCTGAGCGAAAATGGACGTGAGATCCAAAACACTGGGTAGAGGCACCTTGGCGGGATCCATGGCCGGATCTAACTGTTACGGACAGCTGTAGTGGATCCGCTGGACCACCGCAAGCGATGGTGCAAGCCACGGCAGGGAGCGGAGTCTAAGTAGAACCCGGTATGCACCAGAGCCCGCCGCAAAGCGGTTTGGACTTGCCGTGGTGGGAAACTACCAGGTCGCTTCCACTGACGTGACTTGCTTGCGGTGGCAGCCAAGGGTGAGCGTGGTACCAAATCGGGAGGCGTAGACGTAGTCAGGGACAGGCGGTAAGGTCAGGGCAGGCGGCAAAGGTTCGAGGTCAGGAGACATAGCGAGAGGTCAGAACACCGAAGAAGACTTAGAACGCACTAGGAACGCTTTCTCTAAAGGCTAGGGGCACAATAGATCCGGCAAGGAAGTGCCGTGGCGGAATCCTTATATAGGACCAGCGGCCAGCAATAACCAATTACTGACGCGCTGGCCCTTTATATTTCAAAGAAGTGCACAGCAGCCGGCAGAGAGCCGCGTGGATACCGGAGCGTGGCAGGGTAACTGGAAACGCTCGGGGGGCGAGTACGCCCACGGCCCGACCTGTGGACCGCGGCGCCACTCGTCCCCGGGGCAGGGGGGGCACAGGCCAGACACGGGTGCGCCCGCAGCCCGACCCATGGCTGCGGGACCACCCGTGAAATGTACCTGAGTGAGAGCTTATTTTTTGCAGGCTAAATGGTAGTTTTTGTTGGTACCATTTTAGGGTACATTCAGTGTTTTGATCATTTTTTATTTCAATATTTTTGGAATGCAAAGTGACCAAATAATGCAATTCTTTTTTTTGTCTACAGTGTTCACTTTATGGGATAAAATAATGTTATATTTCAATAGATCAGACATTTACAGACACAGCAATAATGTGTAACTTTTTATTTTTTTTTCTTTCTGTAAAATGACAAAAGGGGTGTTTTTTATATATTTGTAAGCTGATGGTGACAGGTGCTGGTAGAGCAGGTGCACTCAGGTGGAAGGTGTGCAGATGTACATGCTTTTAGGCCTAATGGTGGTGTTGCTGGGATGTGTAGTGCACTGGAGAGGAATTAAACACAGATACTCTTCAGCTTGGATTCACACCAGACCTTTACTCACGTTATTCACCTTAACAAATCAATTATATTGGTTAAGACCACGTTTTACAGACAGTTTCTCCTAACAGGCTCTAATTGTCAACCTACAACTCTCTCCAGGCTGTGTTCCCTGTAAGCACCTCCTAATTATTACAGCACTTACTCAGCCAACCAGGGTTTCCAGCTATCACTCTCTCAGCTGTTAACCACCAAGGAGATATTAAGGCCTAGGCTCCCTGAGGCTAACCATAAAAGCACCAGGTGGTCAGCTACCATTCTATAGTACTGGTCTCTCAATTCCTTCTTGCTGTTGTTCTCTCCTGTGCTCTGATTCCCTTCTTGAGCCTCACTCTTTTTTTATTTTTTTCTTCCTGTCTCTCTATCTCTTTTCTTTTTGTCTTCCTCTCTCTTTTCCTTCTTTTTGTCTTCCTGTCTCTCTCTCTCTCTTTTCTTTCTTTCTTTTTGTTTTCCTGTCTCACTCTCTCTTTTCTGTCTTTCTTTTTGTCTTCCTCTCTCTTTCTTTCTTTTTGTTTTCCTCTTTCTTTCTTTTCTTTCTTTTTTTCTTCCTATCTGTCTCCTTAGTTTCTGTCTCGATCTGTAAGCACTTTCCTTCTGGAGAATGTTCTGCCCTATGCTGCCCCCTCCACTGCCGGCTGGTGTGTGGGTGACCTTTTTTGCTGGAACAACTGAAATCTAACAGGATCCATTTATAGCCTCAGCAATGAAAGAACTAACTTGCATATAATGCAAGCTCCTTATAAAGTGCCTGCAGCCCCTCTCTTCTTCCTAGGATCGGTTGGCAAGTCTCTTTCTTCGACTGGCTGCACATGTATCCTAGTGTTTAAAGCACCCGTACTAAATATAAAGTGCACCGTCATTATTATAATTTACACTGATAATATGTACAAATATGTAATGGAAACATACAAGACTACATATATGACCACTTATAAGATGGTCTCATTTCCTATCTTTCTTTTTTAACTTGTACTTTTAGTTCCCCCTAGGATACTGGACCACTAGGGGACACAATTGCTTGTTGCAGAGTGTTATAGGAGTAGTAAGAATTTAGAAATGGAGGCTTTAATTTGACCCTCTGCTGTCAGGTGAAGCAGTTGACTCCCCACAATCTCAATGCGGAAGGGCCTATTGAGGACTATTGTAAATTGCACCATTCGTTCATTTCTTAGATGCCATGGATGCATTTGGCATGGAATATAAGGAATTAAATGGCCGGGATCGGTGTTATCACTAATCCCTGCCACTAGCAGGTCCTAGCTGTAACTAAGAGACATTACCCGCTGTGTATGGAGTGGGCTCCGCGAGTGCGCCCCATATCTCTTTACCAATGCCATGTTGTAAATATACGGCAAGGTTTGGTAAGCTTTAAAGGATAATGGTAAATACAATTATAGCAGAGAGTATGTTATAAAGATATAAAAAGGAACCTATTGGAAATGTACATTATTGTAGCTTTGTTCCTGCCATGGCGTTGTTATACATTATATTCACAGGGGGTACATGCACATCATGTCTATAGCCAAGGGTGTCAATGTTACTTTCTGAGTTATATATATATATATATATATATATATATATATATATATATATATATTATATATATAACACACATATTTCAAAAATGAAAGAGTATACAGAACGTAGTGGTTAAACATGATGTGAGCACAGCCTAATAGATGTAACAAAGTATGTAGCCCTGGTAGTACTGTGATGGAACTTGTTTGACTACAGGTTACAAGGCTTCCGAATGCTAAGAAACACCGCACTAGGGCATTACAGGTACTGTTCACAGTTCTCCTGAGATCCATTATCTCAAAGCAAAGTGAACTATCAAATACTAGTGTGAATGAGCCCTACATACAGTAGCGCCTTAGGCACAGTGCTGAGATATGGCTCTCTTACGGCCCCAGCCTCTTGAACTACGGACTGTCATTCATCTCTCTCTTTTGCCTTGATCCTCTATTCCCCAGATGCCAGTGTTCTTGAGGTTGTTTTTGACCTTCTGAATCCATCACTTTTTCGCTGACCTTTCTTCTGGTTTTCCATTATATTCTTAGCAAGTCTGTCTATTACATCCATGTTGTGTGATTAGCCCATCAAAGTCTGCACATTTTGATATCTGTCATTAGGACATAATGATCATACATCACTTTCCTTGTTGGCTCTGATATGCCACGCATCCCTTTGTATGATTAGACCAATGATATTTCTGTGTATTTTCCTCTAACATACATGAAACAAACGTTTCCTTTTTGGATAACCACCAAAATGTGACATCTACAGCATCTCTCTATGTACTTCTCAGCCCAAGTACGTGAATACACTGTTAATCAATGGCTTTGTCCATTCCGGCCTCACCCATTACTGGCAGATGTATGAAATGAAGTTTACAGCCATTCGGTAATCTCTCATCTAGCACCATATTCCACATCTGTGATTGTCCTGCTGGATTCAGGAGACAAATGAAAGACAAACGGATGCACAGAACTCTCTTTCTCCATCTGAGCGTCTCGTAGGAATACAAAGAGAAAGTGAATCAGAGAGCTGGTCATGTGGTCTAACAGATGGAGCCGAACGGAGACTGTAATGCGGAGATAAAGCTGCTGGTAGGAAAATTAACATTGCTACTATAAAACTCATCTACATTACTAACATGGGAAACACATTTTTTTGTGAGTGCTGCTTTAAAGGAGTTCTCCAAGACTTTTAATAAAATCCCTTCCAACTCCCACTGTGCTATAATAGAAAATTAAATCCCACTCGCCATTGCTCCAGCGCTGCCAGAGCTCCCCCCCCCCCCTTCCGTTTCTCACCGATGGTGACACAATGTCGCATTCAGGGATAACATAATGCTGCAGCCAATCACTGACCTCTTTGGTCACATGATTTACGTGCAGCCAGAGATTGGCTGCAGCATCATGTGATCCATAAACATGATGTCATCAGTGAGGGATCAGGAGGGGGGAACACTGGATTGGAGGTGAGTATGGCTTAATTTTCTATTTTAGCACAGTGGGAGATGGCTTCTCACATCACCTAGCACCCTCTTGTATCCTTCCCTTTGCCCCTTCTTCAGTACCCAACAACTGCGAGTGGGATTGACCAACGGTATATATACTTTTTATTGTTATTTTAAAGGAACAAAGTGGTTGAAAAAAAGAGCAAACCTAACTTACCTACCTACTCCTCTTACACTGATCTTCTGACGCTGCCTATGTCTTGGGTAAGACGGCTCCATCAATCACAATATAAGCACTCTATAGCACTCTATAAGGAACTAAAAACGGTCAAAAGGACATAAGAATTTTTGGAACAGCATTTCTGCTACTAAGTAATATATCAAAAAATGTTGAGGTTCTTAGTGTACATTTTTTATCAAAACTATAAATGCCCACCTACCGCGGCAAGGTGACCCCAATTCAGGTTGGAACCTTCGCTGCATGTTACCTCTCTTGGTGTCTGTTCAGACTTCCACATTTCAGGGTTAGAAGGTTCCAGCTATAAACCTGATCTGATTTGATTACGGCAATACCCAATTTATAAAGTTTTTTTTATGTTTAAGCGCTTTAAAAAAAAAAACTGACGGTCAACCTTTTACATTGATTTACATAGAAAATCCAGGCAGCAGTTCACACTGCATGAATTTTCCGCCAGACGGTTTTGAAAAACTTAGAACATGTTCATTCTTCCACCCGGTTCTTGGGCAGTACATGAAAATGTGAATGTGAAGGTTGGCAGCTTGAATCCACAAACCAAGGACAAAAGCCACTACCTCCCCACGTGAACAAAATACAAAATCCGACCGGTCTTTTGTCTTTGGGGCCGGTGAATGCAGCCTTAAGGCATGTTCACACGGCTTAAAATGGGCCGTATTTCGGTCCGTAATTTCGCGCCAAGTGCGCCAATTACGGGCCAAAACGGCCCATTCATTACGGTAATTCACAGTTCTCATAGAGAACTATGGATTACGTCTCCTCTCCCCCCCCGGCAAAACCCCCGGGTGGGGAAAAATTGACATGGTCACTTTCTAGCGGCGTATACGCGCCGCTAGCAGTGATTTTCTATGGGCCGGCGAAGTGCCGGCCCCTGCTTACTCCCCCGCTCCCGCCCCGCCCCCGTCCACACGGCGTAATTGCGGGGGGTAATTACGTCCCCAATTAAGCCGTTTTGAACATAGCCTTACAGAAGCAGATTTCAGGTGGGGACTCAACGCTGATTCATCGCTGAAATTTTAAGCACTGAAAATTAGCTGTGTGAACATACCCTAGGTAACACCATTGTTTTGCAAATTCCTGAAATCAAACCAGCAGCACTCTGCAGATGGCAATAGACAAACACTGAATATATGAATTATTTCATGGTGCATCTCTGCTGTATCTAGTATATATGGAAATCTGAGGCTCTGAGAACACATTTTTGATCAACTGTGAGGTTCTATCCACTAGCCAGGGCCGCATAAGGGGGTTACAACCGTACTCCCCGTATGGGACCCGGTTCGGAAATAAGGGGCCCGCGCAAGTCGGAGGCCCCTATTTCCTCAGAGGCAGAGCGGGGCCGCGCGGCGCAGCCGCCCGAACCTAGGCTTCCGCCCAGGCCCACAGTGTGGGCCCCTAGCTCCTGCCGGGCCCCGGAAGGCAGTGCCGTCGCTCCCGCACCCCCCGGGGCCCGGCGTCGCATACCGGTCCGTCTGAAGCGCCCAGCGCCCCGCGTCCCGAGCGCTCAGAGACCGCCCGGGAGTTGGGGACTGATGTCCCCGAACTCACAGGGCTGCGCGGCATGTCAGCGGAGACAGTCGCCACCTAGCGCTGTCGCTCCGACGCTAACTGAGCTAAGAGCCGGCATGCTGGAAGAACGCTAGGGTCCTTTCAGCCTGCCGTGCGCCGTCACCCTACCAGCTAGACCATTAGGCGGCGCGTGACGTCACTTCACCGCTCCGCCTATTACAAAAGAAGGCAGAGCAGCAACACGGAGCGGACCGAGGCAGAAGCGCGTGAGCGAGAGCATAGGTAAGAGTGACTGGATTTTTCTTTTTTTTTTTTATATATAATTGTAATTGGCGCCCTGACTGCTAGGCCTACGAAACTAAATGGGGGGCCCTGCAGCTGCCTGACAACTAAAGGGGGGCCCTGCTAGCTGCCTACAACTAATGGGGGCCCTGGCTGCTGCCTACAACTAAAATGAGGCCCTGGCTGGCTGCCTACAACTAAAGGGGGCCCTGGCAATGCTGCCTACACTAAAGGGGGACCGCAGACTGCTGCCTATAACTAAAGGGGGGCAACACGCTGCTGCCTATATCAAAAGGGGGCCTGCTGCTGCCTACAACTAAAGGGTGCCCTGAACTGCTGCCACTACAACTAAATGGGGCCCAGACATGCTGCCAACAACTAAAAGTGGGCCCTGGCTGCTGCCTACAACTAAAGTGGGGGCCCTGGCTGCTGCCTACAACTAAAGGGTGGCCAGTCTGCTGCTATATCTAAAGGGGGCCCATGCTGCTGCCTATATCTACAAAGGGGGAGCCCAGGCTGCTGCCTATATCAAAATGGCGCCCTGACTTGATGCCTATATCTAAAGAGGGCCCTGACTGCTGCCTATATCTAAAGGGGGCCCTCACGCACAGAGCTGCCTTATATCTAAAGGGGGGCCCTGGGCTGCTGCCTATAACTTAAAGGGGGGCCCTGGCTGCTGCCTCTAATACTAAAGGGGGGCCCGGCTGCTGCCTAAAACTAAAGTGGGCCCCTGGCGCGGCCTACAACTAAAGGGGGCCCTGCTGCGGCCTACAACTAAAGGGGGGCCCTGCTGCTTCCAACAACAAAAAGGGTCCCTGCCGCATGCTGCTACAACTAAAGGGGGCCCTGCCACCTGCATAACCTCTAAAGGGGCCCTTGACACGCTGCCTTAACCTCTAAAGGTGGCCCTGGACGCTGCCTAACCTTAAAGGGGGCCCTGACCAGCAGGGCTAACCTCTAAAGGGGGGCCCTGACGCTTCCTCCCCGCCCCCCGGGCCCCCCCCCCCCCACCCCCCCCCCCCCCCCCCCCCACCCCCCGACGGCTAACCTCTTAAAAGGGGGCGCCCTGACTCATGCCTAACCACTAAAGAAAGAGGGGTGTCCCTGAATCTACCTAACCTCTAAAGGAGGAGCCCTGACCTGACTAAAAACTAAAGGGGAACTACATGGCTTAGGTACCACCAACCTACCTGAGGGGGGCACTGCCTACACTTAACCGTCGGGTGTCTGACCTATCCTAAATAGGGCCTATCTAATTAGCCTGGGGTCCCTAGCCCAATTTGCCTACCTACCTAGTAATATAATTGTTAGGGGAGCAGCCCATAGCTGTAGCATTACTCCAGGGGGGTTAGTCACTCCCCCCCTCCAACCCTTAGGATACTAGACCTGTAAGTTATGGCTTGTAATCCCTTGTACCCGCTCTCACCCCTCACCCCTGGGAATTTTGTGACAGAGGATGTGGGCATCTAGGTAAAAGAAATGCTTGAAATTGAGAGGATTCTACGATTTTGAGTTGTAATTTCTGCAGAATGAGTTTGGCCGTGGGGGACAAAGTCATCATGGCGGTGTGGAAGGATGACAAGAAAGAAAGGAGGATAAAGAACGACTCAAGAGAAAGAACGACTCCGTTCAGATAGGACGTTCTCTTGTGAGTCTCCTGATTTCATCGATTATTTATGTTTTCTATATGATCATGCTGTATTCACTGTAATGTTGAAGTGTACCTGAGCTGGTAGTCCTGACCACTATGTTGGCTCTATAGGGAGGTTGTTGTAGCATTATACTGAGCTGGTGTCTGTACCTCTATGGGATGTGTTGTAGGTGTATACCTGAGCTGGTGTCTGACCTCTAAGTGGTCTCTATATGGTTGGTGTTGTAGGATTATACCTTAGCTGGTGTCTGACCTCTACATATGTGGTCTCTATAGATGGAGGTGCTGTAGGTTATACTTAGCTGGTGTCTGACCTCCTATGTGGTCTCTATATGGTGGTGTTGTAAGGTATACCTGAGCTGGTGTCTGACCTTATGTGTGTCTATGTGATGATTTGATGTAGTTATACACCTAGTCTGGTGATGACCTCTAATGTTGTCTCTATATGCGGTGTTGGTAGGTTATACCTGAGCTGCGGTATACTGACCTCTCTGTGGCTCTAATATAGCGGTGTAGTAGGTATAACCTGAGCTGAGTGTCGACCTCTAATGTTGAGTCTGTATATGGTGTGTTGTAGGTTATAACCTTAGCAGAGTGTCCCTGAACCTCTATGTGGTCCTCTATACTGGCGGTGTTGTAGATATACCTGAGCTGTATCTGACCTCTCTGTGGTCTCTATATAGCGGTGTAGTAGGTTATACCTTGAGCTGGTGTTAGCGACCTCTATGTGGTGGTGTTGTAGTACGTGGTATAATGCCAGCGTACATGTAGTCCACTGATTGACCCTGTGATAGGAGGGTAGCACTTACTTTCTTGCTGTGCGTTTATTTAGAAGGTGGTGAGGTGTGCTGACCAAGGGAACAACATGGAGTGGGGGGATATGTTGTGGATGGGCTGGTGTCGGTGGATATTTGGTATGTGGGCTGGTGGAGTGGAGCCGATAAAGTAGTGGTGCTGCGGTGGGGGGGAGCGGATATTGTATGTGGCTGTGGGGGGAGGGAATATTGTATGTGGCTGGTGGGGGGGAGCGGGATATTGTATGTTTCTGGTGGGGAGGCTGATATTAGTTAAGTGTGCTGGTGGTTGGGAGCCGGATATTGTAGTGGCTAGGTGGGGGATTATGGATGGAGCTACCCTTAGCCATGTTTACTATGATATGTGGAGACAGACAGACATAGTGACACACTGCTAATTGTACTACACAAAACAGTTATTTATTTGCACACTGTATTAAGTGTGAAAATTGGCTGCGTTATGTCTCCCCGAACTGGCCGTTTTTTTTTGCTGGGGGCGGCGGGGCGCGAATCGGGTTTGCTGGGGGCGGGTTTACATGGGGGCCCAGGTGCTATCAGCTGTCTGGGCCCTGAAATCTCTGTTTGGCCGGCCCTGCCACTAGCAGCAAGGGGTCTCAGTTGATGTGGGGATCTCGTCTAAATCTCGCCTCTCTTGGTGGCTTTCTAGGCTTCCATACTTATCAGGGCATGAGAGTCCTCATTTTACACTGTTCTGACCACTGTTTTGAAGCTGGTCTGCTGGAGGAGGCTGTGTACAATTCGATGTGTTTTATGGTGGCCTGAGGCGAGGCCTTTTGTGATTTCATGTGCTTGGGCAGGGCCCACTACAATGCTTTGCTCAGGGGCCCATAATGTTGCTAAGACAGCCCTGACTTTAGGGGTCAGGGTTGTACTTGGGCATCTTGGTCATGCTTTCCAGGTCATGCTGGAAGATCCTATCTGCCCTAGGGAAGACAATCAGCATGTATGGGTGATGTTTCTCTCCTGACATGCCATTATCTGATGAAAATGTGACTTATTGGAGAAGGCTACCCTTTGCTGATCAGCGGAGGTCCAGATATGATAGTGCCTTGAAAACTAAAGCCTTTTTCTGCAGATGCAGCTTGGTTAGCAGAGGTATAATGACATCCGTCTGCTTTGGAGTTGGTATATTGTATTAAAAGACCGTCAGTAGGCCCCCTAGTACATTTGGTTGTCTGGCGTTGCGAGCTTCTCCACTATACGTGTCACTCCACCCTTACGCACCTTCACAGACAATGTTCACCTCTCATATTAATGGCACGTTGTGTTCAACAGTTTCCACATCACTTATTCGTAATGGCGCCATTTGTCCTCTAATAATACACTTTCACCACAGCAGCACACAAGACAGTTCACAAACTGCGTAGTTTCAGTAATACCGCCACCTTTGGCACCAAAAAACAAGAATTATCACTTTTTCCAAATCTAATAAAACACCTCTTTTACCTGACAGCAATGAGGGTATGTGTGCAGACAGCCTAATACACATCTTATATACTCACCAAGCCAGCTCACCACACCTGACTTCCTTCTTAAGCTCTTCACTTCCGACATTGAAAGTAGGAAATGGTCATAATAATATGTCTCGACTACGTATACATACACACTTACACAGTATACTGTATATGCAAACTTGGCTGCAAAATGGAAAAATAGAGATAACTGACATAATAAAATGTTTACACGCGTTTCATGCATTTAACAATACATAGAAGAAAAAGAGATTTTTCAAGCAGCTCTTTACATTTATTAGGTGATAAACGAACAACTTCATAGCATATTTAATAATGGGCCCGGAGGCTTTTGCTTGGAAAGACTATTTCAGCAAAGCACCAAATCTTCACAGCACATAAATAAAAAGTCTGGGCGAGACAGAAAATAACTGACAGTATATTTAAAAGTAAAATTGCCTTGATACAAAAGACAGAGTCTAAGAAAGCCTTCTTGTGTCTGGAGGACGAATAGTAGGAGCCATCTATCATAGTCTGCCAAACTGGGGCACATATAATGCACTGAAATGATATAAAAAAAATATCATTATTGATTTCAACGTCAGGATTTCTGTTGATTGATTCGAGGCAGCTTCGTGACCCAGTTACGTAGCCGCAGAGCTTTTGTTGGAAGGTGTGTGGAAGATGACAATAGCATGAGAAAAGCTTCACTGGGGCATCAGTCAAGGTGGGCAAGAAATTGGCGCTGTTGGTTTTGGTAATTTCTGTAGATTTATTAATGCAATGCAAATCAGTACACACGGTGCAGAGCCATAGCAAGGCTTTCATTCACCTCAGGCATACTGTATGTTGGGTTTGCTGCTAAAGTGCTGTATCTAAATACCCTGGCCAATAGCAAATCGCCTTGTTAGGGGCCGTTCACACTGCGTTTTCGGATCCGTTTTGGATCTGAAAATCGCATCAGATCCAACATGTATCCATCACGTAGCTCTGCGTTGTTTTGGATCCGTGTAGGAAGCCAGAGCATGATTCGACACCCTAATAGTGTTATTATAGAGGGCTCTCTGCAGGCGTCGTTTCGTAACCAAGTAATGACAGGTCAACTCTTGGAACGGATCCAGAAAGTACAGATCCGAAAGACGCAATGAAGTATCGGTCTTGTTATTGCCCTGTTATTCTGGTTTAGGGTATGGTCACATGGCGTGTTGACTCCGTGTGAACATACGTTTATAGATACATGTTTGGATCCATCTATCGGACCCTAAATGGATCCAAACACGCATATAATAATGTGCAATGTGAATTACATCGCTTTTAACTTGAAACATGCATCTGCGATAATCTACGGAGCACGAAGTGTGATTGCCAATGTGAGTCATCATATGCCAAACTTTTCACGAAATGAGCGGATTCCTTTCCAAGAATTGAGCATGACAAGTTCTTGATCCAAGAAGATGCAGCAATGACGCCTTATTTTAAACAATAGGAAAAGATCTGCCATGCAGCCAAACACCATATCCAAACAACGACAAGTAGCACACATCGCATAAAACGCCCGTGTAGAACAAGCCCCTTAAATCTTATCTGTCTCTGGCCAGAGAACAGGGGAGTGATCAGTCTTTCATTACCAATGTTTGTAATGAGATGACATAGAGCTAAACAGCAATTGCAGTAAAATGAGATCCAGCCTGCCTCAGCCTTTCAGCAGACTTTATCCTTCACTAGTTAGGCGCGTCGATTCACCCACGGTGAGGCGGTTGGATGCATTTTTGGGTGCGGTTTTTTGGATGCGTTTTTTTTGTGTAGCCAACAAATGTATACTCAAATTAATCTTGCAGTATGCTCTTCCTGCACGTAAAAACGCAAATGCCAAATAAACTACTTCACCCAAAACCACCAACCAAAACTGCACTGTGAGAAAAGCACCGCTTACAGCTAAAAAGGACAAGATACTGGAGACACAAGTAGATAGAGGGTTGACAGCTAGGCGCACTGTGGCGTAGCTTAGTCACACAAGTCTCTGAAGTAGGCACAGCACTAAGTAAGGTTGTTCACTACCTCGCGGCATATCGCGTTTTTGAATTCGATTTGTGAACCATTTTGAATTAAAAAATCGCATCCAAAAACGCAGAGGCGATTGGATCCTAAACGGATCCAAAACATATGCAACAAGCAGCTGACACTTGAGTAGGCTGCAGCAGGATGCACTCATTATATCTTATTATGGTGGCTCCTCTGCGCCTTTCGGGACCAAGCGTTGGTCGATGTCAAATCATGGGAACGGATCCGAAAAAATACCAGACGGATATGCGCATCCGAGTGATACACGAGGTATCGTGTAGAACGCCGATGCGTGTTTCACAGTAAAAGCAATGTAAATCACACTGCACATTGTTAGATACATGTTTGGGTGCGACAGACGGATCCAAACACCTATCTAAAAACGTATGTTCACACAGACTCAAACATGACCATCGAGTGAGAACAAATACATAGCTATCCTCCTCAAGCGGCTCCAACCCGTTAAGCTGTGAGGGTCCTCTCCCTATGCTTCTTTCTACAACGCCAGGGAACAGGCAGTAGCAGTGCTGTCTCTGGACTGGATGATAAGTCCAGGGCTGAACTGCTTAGTTGTAGAACTAATGAACAAGTCAGAACTCTTGTAGAACTCCCATAGAACTCCCTTGTAGAACTAAGCTTTTTTTATTGTTACGCTGACACAGCGGAGCAGGGTTGTTCTTTTCAGGATGCCGGATTCAATTTTATCCATATGGTACTCATTTTTGGGCGTAAAATACATATAATGATTTACTCATTAAGGGTGAAAATCGAAAAAACAAATCCCACCATAGTTATTCTTGCATATTCTTCTCTATACTCATGATCTATTTCGCCATATAGTAAACACACTGGGCACATTTATTAATGCATTTTTGCCAGAATTCTGTTGCAATTTGTGCGAAAAATAATGTCGTACACGCTTTACACATTTTATTATAGTATAGTATTTAATAACAGATATCAAGAACATATTCTGCAACCTCATCTGACAAAAGGGGTGTGTCCTCAGTAAAAGCGGCGTGCTACACATTCTTCAGTAAATCAGGTGTGGGCTTAACAGGCAACACCGCTGCGCCAAAATATCCAACAACATAGTGTCTGCAATTCAGTGTAAACTGCAATTCACAGCACTCTATCTCAAAATGGTAACCCACATCAACAATACTAACACATCATCCTAGCAAAAAAGTGCCCCAATCACAAATCAGTCCAGAGGTGGAATAAGCCAATAGGTGGAGATTTTTACGGCCGGTGTTCTACAGGCTTATATTCCGACGTGGATTATTGTAAGCCGGAGATATTGAGTCTCACAAAACCTCCTGTAATAAGTGGCGGGATAGGGTGGCGGGGCCGGAGCTGCGGCGTGGGCTCCGCTCCCCCGTTCCGCATCAGAGCAATGCACAAGTTTTACGGATTTGATGGTGCGGGCTCGTCCGGCGCCGTTAAATAAATGTGCATGCGTCACAATTCCCTCCCCCTGCGGGCGATGAATCTCCCGTCAGCGTCGGAGGCGAGCGACGGAATCCACTGTTTCTCTATTGAGTCAGCGACCGTTCGGATTTACCTATAACCAATAAAAGACTAATCGACGGATTGGCCCGACTGAAAGTGCGCAAATCCGTACTGAAGATACCAAACATCCTGCGCGCAGTAACGGCGCCACATCACGCTGTCAAAATAAGCCATGTAGTGCACGAAGGCCTAAACGGCTTGTTAAAGACATAATGAAAACCCAACGTTACTTTGTGTATCACACCGTCAGGATCCAAGAGAACCACATCGCGTTTAGTACTGAAGAGAGTTAATGGAATTAAAAAAACAACAAGATGCCAATCTATGCAGAAAAACATACGGAGTCCTCCAAAGAAAACTCGCATATTTGCCTCTAATAGCACCAATCAGCCGACCCATAAGCAACCAATCCGGAGGCCCATAGCAAGCAACTCAGGAGAAGCGCCCGCCTTTTCATTTATCCATCAGCACTATATGGAATGACCAGGCGCTCTGATTGGTTTGCCTTATTAGCTCTGTGTATTGGTCTATTGGTGGCAACAAGTGAGTTTTACGACGCTAGACAGTTTTCATAACAATTGTATAGCGTATCAATACCCCTACAAAACATGGACATAGTTAACTATTACGTAATTTTGTATTCACAGTTATATCCTCACGTTTGAATATACTTTGTGTGTTATCACAGTACTTTCTATGAACCACCAATGAGAAGTCCCATCTGTCCCACACATAAAAATACCTCATGAATGTCTATAGTAATGTAGGTGGAAAAATATAAAAGTTATGGCTCTGGGAAGGCAGAGAGGAAAAAATGAAGAGCCATATTGTTATGACCGACAGTCAGGATGGGGTTAAAGTTTCCAATGCTTGTTAGACATTCAGGGATAATAGAAAAATAGTCACCCCCCAATAAAAAAACACATAACTACCTATTAAAGTAAACCTACTGCTGTTGATGATGTAACGTGTGGTGCGCACATGACGCTGTGTGGTGATCAGGTGCCACATATAGTGCACAAGACCGCTGGAAGTGTAGAGGGTGACGGTCATGGCTGGGAGCGGCGGCGCTGGAATCAGCAGGTTTAATAGAATAGATGTATGACTGATTTGACTATTTTCTATCACTCCCAAGCAGCTAAGGAACATTTTACACTTTTGGGGCACCCACCCCACTGAGCCAAGGACCTGCAGGGGGCGCTGTACCCGGCTGGCAGCAGATGATTGACAGGCAAGGTCAGGTGACCTTTTCCAGCCTCTGCAGCCAGCTCGATATTTCTGGGCTATGAACACTAGATGGCGCCAGGCACAGCGGCGGCCGCAAGGTGATTGGCATGCGCGGGTCACGTGACCTCCCCGGCGAGTTCTCCGCGCGCGGGGTCATGTGACCTCCCTGGCGAGTCTCCGCGCGCTCCTCGGGCGGGTCACGTGACGGCGGCTCTCAGACATGGCGCACTCTGGGAATCCGAACCCCGTGGTAAGGGCCCTGGTTATATAGGAGATAGCGGCGGCCTGTGCTCAGCATCTCACCGCTGGTGTGTGGACTGTGCTGCAGTGATAACAGGAGACGTGGTGTATGGGATAACAGGAGACGTGGTGTATGGAGGCCATGCCTCTAAGGAGTGGGTGAGAGCTGCGCCCTCCTATATCTGGGTGGAGGGTTCCCCTTTAGGTGCAGTTTATTTTAGGAAAGGTTCACGCAGTAGATTTTGATGCAGTTTTTAGAGTGTTTCCCCGGGTTAGTTCAGCCTCCCACACGCCCCCGTTAATGTTCATCGGTTCCTATAAAAAGTCTTTGCCTAAACAGCGCTGGATTTTGCTTGGTTTTTCAGCGGATGCAGTATTTAAATCTGCAGAAAATCTGACTGTACCCAGCGCTGTGCAGCCCCCAATAGAAAGTCCCTGCTGCAGTCCACACAGCGCAGGTTCTTACTGAGGGCTTCTAAAACCGTCCGGCGGAATATAGACCATGTGTAATCTGCTGGGCTGACGTCGGATCCCCACAGCCCCCAATGCACTGGGCCTCCAGGAATCCAAAATCTGACCACTTTTTCTGCACAAAAAATTAGGGCTGTGGAGTCCGAGTCGGTGCCTATTTTGCAGGAGTCTGGAGTCGTCATAAAAGGGACCGACTCCCAAAATATGTAATTAGTTGGTCCAGTTAGTTCAATGCAGTGCAAAGAGCAAGGGGAAAATTGGGTCCGGGCCAGTGCAAACTGCTCCCATATCTTCAGCCTCACCCACATGAGGAGTGTAATTGATGACATGGAGCAGGCAAAGCGCTGACCCAGGGGAAAGATTCTGCTCCCAGGGAAAAAATTTCCAGAAATTTCACTGTTTGCAAAAATTTTTCCTTTATACCCTGACATTGTTAGAGATGTTGCCCCTGTGGTCACCGCTTTGCCCCGAACCCAAGTTAGTGTAGAGAGGCCGTTCTCTAGCCTGGAAGTAATGAGATCAGATGTGAGGTCATCTATGCAAGATCTGATAGATGCAATACTATTTCTTAGAACAAATTCAGAGACTCCACAAATGTTCCTGCAGTGTTTTGCTTTTTTACAATTTTTTTGTGTTTCTAAAGTCATATTTAAAATAAATAAATTTTACACTGACAAGCAAAATGGTAACAGTGTTTTTGAACTTGTAAACTTCAGCTCCATATCTCTCCATCCACTACAGTTTTGTACATGAGGCTAGTAATTTTATAAACAGTCTATTACCTCCTTTACATAATTGACTTGCAAGAAATTTAGATCTGCTTAGTTTCTGCAGATTTTTTTCCTGAAATGCATTGTTACTGTTTTGCTCCTAAAAATCAAAATGTTAATTTGTTATTTTGTTAGTATTTGGAAATCCACCTTTGGTTTTCAATACTGGCCTGAATCCTTCTGGGCTCCGATCAGATTCAAGCATATCTTGACCAAAATCTGACCCAGGTCTCTTCTACACATTCCCAATGCTGGTGCAGACTGGACTTGGATACAAATACAGCTTTTTCTTCCTCAACTCTACCCACAAGTGTTCAAAAGATCAAAACATTTTTAACCCTTTTGCTTGTCAGTGTTGTTCTACCTAAATAGCTTGTTTATTGTATCATAAGGTGATAAACAGCCTGATGTTACCGTTTTAACTACAGTAAAGTTATCACTTAAACATGCGCCATGTATGAGGGAGTCGGAGGTTTGGGAAATTGAGGAGTCGGGGCTTTGGCTTGGCGACTCCACAGCCCTGCAAAAAATGATGGTGCAGCAATGTGAAAGTTCCATCGGTTTTTGGGCACTGTTTTCAAATTACTGTGTAGCCAAATGAAAAATAAAAAACCTGGTAATCTTAGGAAACTTAAATATCTACTTAAAATGGCACAAGGAGATGATATTTCAATACAATCTAAGCTTGACTCCATATAAATTAAATGGAGTTTATGACAGCAGGCAGTAAATCTATAGGTAGGGACTCACCGATCCACAATAAGCATTCATTTCGAAAAGACTCGACTGATGGTTCTAGATCATCCAATGCTCCATCCTTAAATACTCATCTGCATTCTGAAACTGCGTCGTCCGCCGAGTACTTGAACTGTATTTTACACAAGAACCTGAGGATTTTTAACTGTGTCTTGGTGCGGATTTTCGACAGATTTGGACGCAGTTTTCGGAGAGCACAGAGCACTTTTGAGTTTTTGAACCTGGATCTGCACCAAAAAACGTACACAAAGCTCTCTGGTCGTTTCCATCCCACTGACTTCAATAGTACATTTTGTGGCTACAAGGCGGATTTGCTGGACTATGGGAACGGTTTTACCGTCCGTTTCAAAATACAAATCCCCATTGACTTCCTACTGGAAATGCTTGTAGTGTAGATGGACCCGAAGGCTGAAAATAAAATAGGTTAGACGCCAAATTTTCCCCATTTAAGGGGAAAGGCAAAATAAATCCATCAAATTTTTAGAGTCCTGGTCACTATAACTTGTTATAAAAATTACCTCCAGAAATGCATCCAAACCCTTTTTGAAATCTGAGTGATTCACCATAAGGCCATGTTCGGACGGATTTCAGCCGTATTGCGTGCCATATTCCGTCTCCTCTCCCCGCTCGCTGAATTTCGCCAGCGGGGAGAACGTGACCTGCACATTATCCCGGTGGGATACGCGCGGTGGATAATGGATGTTTCTGGGGCCGGCGGGCTAACGACCCCCCCGCCCGCCCCTGTTACACGGCAGCCGGCGTAATTGCGGGCGAAATCCGTCCCCGCAATTACGCCGGCAATAAGCCGTGTGAACATTGCCTAAGTTCCTCTTGCAGAGAGTTCCACAGTCTCACTGCTCTTACAGTAAATCCTCCCTTTCGGTGTTTATGTAGAAACATTCTTTCCTCTAGACCAGACCTGGGCATTGTACGCATCCGTCGGATGCGGCCCGCGGCGTACGATGCCCAGGTCTACTAATAGTAGCACTGACAGCCTGCCGCGGCCGGGTAGTGCTGAGAGGCCGCGGCTGGCCGTCAGCGCTACTATTAGTATCTCCTGTATTGGAGAACCGGGCAGTGACGCTATGCTTATCGCGCTGCTGCCTCTCATCAGCAACACAGAGTAATCACTCTGTGCAGCCGAGGAGCTGCTGGAGGAGTGTCTCGGCGCTGGCGGCATGACGTCATCAAGCCAGTGCCGGGACGCTCCTCGGGAAGAAGAGGAATGCGCTTGGCCGGGCAGTCAGTAAGGTGAGTATTAGTCTTGTTATTTTTCATTTGGTCATAATAACCTGCCTGTGGGGAGCTGTACTATATACCTGCCTGTGGGGAGCTGTGACTATATACCTGCTTGGGGAGCTTGACTATATCCTGCCTGTGGGGACTTTATATAAAACCTGCCGTGGGGGGCTTGACATATATACCTGCCTGTGGGGAGCTTGACTATATACCCCCTGTGGGGAGCTATGACTATATATACCTGCCTGTGGGGAGCTATGACTATATACCTCCCCCGTGGGGAGCTTGACTTTTTATACCTGCCTGTGGGGAGCTATGACTATATATACCTGCCTGTGGGGAGCTATGACTATATATACCTGCCCGTGGGAGCTTGACTATAATACCTGCCTGTGGGGAGCTTGGGACTAATATAACCTGCCTGTGGGGAGCTTGACTATAATTTCCTGCCTGTGGGGGGCTTGACTATATAACCTGCCTGTGGGGAGCTTGACTAATATACCTGCCTGTGGGGGGCTTGACTATATACCTGCCTGTGGGACTTATATGTCCCCCTTACTTATATTACCCCCCCTGGGCTGTGACTAAAGTATCCGCCTGGGAGCTGTATACTTACTGCCCTTGGGGAGCTTATTATATAACCTGCCTGTGGGGGGTAAATATCTATTTATACCTGCCTGTGGGGGGCTAATATCTATATAATCTGCCCTGTGGAGCTAAATATTTACTTTATACCTGCCTGTGGGGAGCTTACTATTATACCTACCTGGGGGAGCTAATACCCACTTATATACCTCCTGGGGGAGCTAAAATCAAATTATATACCTCCTGGGGAGCTAATATCTACTTATATACCTACCTGGGGGGGAGCTAATATCTACTTATATACCTACCTGGGGGGAGCTAATATCTACTTAAATACCTACCGGGGGAGTAAAATCTACTTATTTTACCTCTACCTGGGGGACTAATTTTACTTATATACCTTACTGGGGGAGCTAATATCTTTTTAAAACCCTACCGGGGGGGAGCTAATACCCTTTTAAAACCCTACCGGGGGCTATATACTACATACCTACCTGGGGGGAGCTAATATCTACTTATATACCTACCTGGGGGGAGCTAATATCTACTTATATACCTACCTGGGGGGAGCTAATATCTACTTATATACCTGCCTGTGGGGAGCTAATATCTACTTATATACCTGCCTGTGGGGAGCTATATCTACTTATATACCTGCCTGAGGGTACCTATATCGATTTACCTGCCTGATTGAGGGGACATACATCTACATATCTACCTTACTGAGGAGTGCTGTATACAACTGCCTTACTGATGGTACAGAGTAAGTTTTCACAAAAATAATCCCCAAAAACGATTTTTTCCCCGTTCACCCTATGTTTTTATTAGTCCGGCCCTCTAAAACCATCCCACTTTCTCATGCGGCCCCATGGGAAAATTAATTGCCCAGCCCTGCTCTAGACATAGAGGATGCCCCCTTGTGGATACAGTCAATATGTCAATTCTTGATCCATTTCATGCAGCAGACGCCCTATTTTAAACTGTAGAGTGCTGCAGCCAAAACGCATCCAAACACCTACCTGCATGTATGTAAGACAGCGCTGTAGCTCACACATAACAAGGTCCTTCTGTATGTTTTCTGCACTTTTTTAGGCGCTGAAAAAAAAAGCATGTAAATTCTTTAAGTGTTTTCAATGCTGAAAATCCCCATAGGAGTCAATGGAAAGCTTCAGAACCTCTGCACGGTTTTTGTCGCTGTTTTTGCCCCAGCTATTAATCTGTATGGGTGCTTCAGAAAGAAAACAGTCTGGGAAAACCCCGTTGAAAATCTGATCAATCCTCATCTGAAAACTGCAGCATTGAGCTTCCAAATCAGCCATGTGAACTGTGCTAGGGCCCCATTCACATCAGGTTTTGTGGCTCTGTCCCTGATATCCATTGGGAATACTGTGAGTAAGGTATCCAGACATGTGCTGTGGTAGACGCATAGGAAACAGGGTGATTGTAGTCTCTTTTGGATGTATATTTCACGATCATATATGCTTCATATGCGCTGGACCCAAACACAAGGTAGAGCAGGATTTTGTGTTGGCACATGAAACGTATACACTTGTGAAATAGAGAAACCAGCCCAATGGAGGCTTCATTTTCCCTTTAAACCCATATGGCTGTGTTGTCTTCCCATAGTATTTCATATCCCTTTATGGGTGGGGTCCTCTGTTAGTCATTGTTGCTATTGTACTCTGGATCTATGCTATGTATGTAGCCGTCCCTCTAAGGGCTTGTTCACATGGAGTTTTCACTGTTACAAGCGCTTTAAGGATCTGTCTTGGGGTCCGCACTGTCGGTCCCCAAGACGGATCTAACAATTGGCAGTGAGATTATCACTGCTGTCTATGACGAACACGGAGCAGCGTTCACATGAGGGATCGCCGCTGCGTGTTTCAAAAGCGCAGCTTTGCTTCGTCTTGAAAAGAATTGCATGTGTATTCTTTTCAAGATGGAGCGCAGCTGCGCTTTAGCAACACGCAGCGGCGATCCCTCATGTGAACGCCGCTCCGTGTTCACCATAGCGAGCAGTGATAATCTCACTGATAATTGTTAGATCCATCTTGGGGACCGACAGAGCAAACCCCAAAATGGATCCTTAAAGCGCTTGTAACTCGAAGTGAAAACTCTGTGGGCACTAAGCATCCCCCGGGGCGGGGGTT